>OW240917.1:239083432-239240642 GCA_933207985.1 Pelobates cultripes
TGGCACTATCAGTCCCTTGGAGCTATTTTGCAGCTCAGGTTTCTGCGTATTGATTGTCTGTGCAGCATTGCTTGTCTTACTGTTATTGAACCTGTTCCTCCAGTCCTGACCCACTGACTAATTATCGTTACTGAACCTGTGCCACCAGCCTTGACTAACGTCCTGGTATTTATTACAGAATCTGTTCCTCCAGCCCGATTATTGTTACTGAACTTGTATCACAAGAGAAAACAACTCATATTATCATTAATGAACATATGGCCCGGCACTGACCTAAAGCCAGATTCTCTTTCCGGATCTGCCCTCAGGGCTGACTACTTGTTATGTTGTTATGCCATAGTTTGGGGAAAATCCTAGAGGCAACTTCATAAAGGCTCATCCTGCAGGGAAAAGTGAATGATTTAGATAAAAAGCTACATTTTACAAGTTACACTCTACCATTATCATAGTCATCAACATGCAGTGAGGTTCTTGTTATACAGAACACTGGTGTACCTCAGGTCACCTAATAGTGTTTCCCTAAAGTAGGCCGAAAGGCTTGTCTGGAGTTGATGTATCGCTCGTGCATAAATTCCCTGCCGGGATTTACAATCGGTAAGATATAAATATAAAAATATGAGCAAAAACGTGACCTGAGTGGGGACTAACTAGAGGTCAACCTATTCAAGGTTTCACCCGTTCTCTATGTTCTCATATCTTCTGCTTGTTTCATAAATAGTTTGAAGTCAGGGCTATTGTAGCTTCAATAGAGTCCTTAAAATGTGTCACCATTATAATTATGGTTCCCACCTGGCATATAATTAAAGCTAAGCAGTCAGTTTGGATAGAAGTATTGCATATCTCATTAGTATGACTTAAAGTAAATGACATTCATAAGCTACTGATGAAAGTAAAAAGAAAAAAAACCTGTTGAAGTGTGCCATGGCCAAAAACTAAGTTGGAAACCTTTGATATAAAACACGACAAACTCCTTACTTCTGCACCACTATCTGCTCTCTTCGGTTCTTGAACAATTGCATTTTACCCATGCGCAAGAATCCAAAATGCCATTTTGTACATGGTAACACAAAATGGCTGACATCAGCAGGATCTTTCAAAGAATCTTTTGCATATAAACAGACAGATAGAAAAAGTATAAATTTTCTTTGACATCGACCTTCACTCATAAGCAAAAGTAAGTTCTACTAGAAACTTGAGACAACGTAGTCCCTGCTTTGTCTACTGTATGACCTTTAAACTCATTGGAATTTCAAATACAATACAATATTTAGGCCTATTTTCATATAAAAGTCAACTTCAAACCGTTCTCGATAAGGTACATATTATGTGTCTAGTTTTTTTTTTTTAAGAATGTTCAGGAAATGGAATTACAGCTGTGTTATATTAGAAATAAGCTTCCTGCCTTCAGTTTAAATATATATTTTCGAACAATATCAAATAATTTGTTTTTTAATTTTCTTATTGTGCCTCATCGAATAATCGCTGCCTTATCTACTAATGGGGCAAAACGTAAAATGTATGAGATTGTAATCGCACACATTATTTACTAAGGGTTACTCACACACGGTTATTCGTTAAGTGTTAAAAAAACAACAAATGTTTTGTAATTTTTGAGAATGCAAAATTTTGCAGTTTATCCCTCGGTAATTGTTTAGAATGGATAGTAGGCGTACAATGGATAGCAATTGATCGCGGATAGTAGTAATTTTCTTTCATAGGCATTGGTTCATTTTAATTAATTGAAAAGGATTATGGGTATTGAAGAACTTTTGGGAAAGTAATTTATAGGTATTATGATTACATTCCACTTCATTTTAGTGCACCATATTTTATGGTTTTTTTTGTTACTGTTTGTAGAATTTGATTTGCCAGGATTTTGTATGGTTGCTGCACGTTAACTAATTTTAGGATTTTTTTTTTTTGCATTTTCTTTTGCACGTATATAACCAGTTGCACTTTAAGTGACATTTTTTCAGAGTGTGTATTTTGAGATAATTTATGCGCCTTTGATTTCACCTAGTACTATTACATTAAATAGGACATTAACAAGCTCATAAAATTACTACCAAGCAATCACCTGTCCCACATTAGTAATGACTTCCTAATTGCTCCATATCAGCGTTTATAGCAAAGATATTCAGATAATGTAATGTTACCCATATTGCTATTTTGAGTGAAATGTTGTAATCTAATGATCACTTAAGAACTGCAGAATAACTTTATCACATTAGTAGCTTCTGATCTCACTGCCGCGCATAAAGTGTCAGTCATTTAATTAGTGGTGCCATAAGATGGAGACGTGATTTGCTAGGATACAGCTCAACACAGTGTGCATTTGCATCTACATGAGTGAATGGGATGATGGAACCTAGACGTATTAGTTGGTTTTGATGGGTTTAAACGACTACTGAAGTGCATTATGGGTGTAACTGCATGTCTCTGCAGGCTTCTTATAATAGAGTGTTGATTTAAAGTAATATTAGCAGTTTTACTCAGAGTTTCATGTATCACTGACTTAGAACTGTAGCTCAAAGCGGAAGTGGTTGCTTGTCTCTATGAGAAGCATTGTTGGCGAAAAGCGGTGATTGGCAACTTTGTACTGGGTGTCCCTATCCTCAGTATGAAGCACCTGATTGAACAAAAATAACTAGCAATGATGACTTCATAAGAAGAGGATTGGAGCTGTAGTGAGGACTCTGGAGCACCCACTCTGTTCAAAAAGTGCTCAGATCAGAGGTGTCTAGCCCAAGTTAGCTAAAAGTCAATTTTTTGACCGGGTATCCTATGATCCGGTGCAAAGTTCCATAGCGCTGGGTAGGATATCCCGGTCACCTATAACGATGGCGCTTTCCGTCAGAACAAGTCTTTGATGTTGTTCAATGTCTCACCACCTTCTCTATCACCCCTCCAAATAGTGCTCTGATAGGTGACTCTGGAACCGAGAGCATCCTCGACAAAGTTTTGCCAGAATGCAGCAACTCCTTGATCCAATCAAGAGTTCCAGAAGGTTTGTAGGTTCCTCCCGGTCCAGTGCGCCGTGCCTCTGTGGGTTCCTGGCTGGCCAACAAGGACTCCTGGGACACATGAAAGGGCTCTGGGCTGAGAGGCACGGGTTGGAGGGAAGTGGTGGTTGGGAGACTTGTGTTAGTCCTAGGTACATCACATTTAGCATTCACCCAACCACAATATATAATACATGAAAGAGTTACATTCACTAACATAAACAGAAAACAAGAAGGGCTAAGTTAAACCGTTGCAGTAAGTATACCTGAAAAGCTGTGTTTCTCCAGAAAGAAGGGCATACTGTAAGTGTCTATTCGTACGCAAAGCCAGATATACCCTCTGCTGCCCGAATGCCAGTTTCTTCAATCCATCCCCTCGGCCATTCAGGAGCAGTTGGATATTGGGAGGTAAATAAAATCCTACCTACAGTTTGTTAATCAGTTGAACAGATGTAAAACAATACACAGAGTAATGTGTGAATGTGTCAAGAGCTCCACTAAACCAGTAACGTACAATGTTTAAGTGTATCACAAAGCTCCACCGCAATAAAAAGCACAATAATGTACAGTGTTTGAGTGTATCACAGAGACCCAAAGCAATAAAATTCACCGCAGTGATGTGCAGTGTGTTTATCAGTGTATCAGAGAGCTCCACGGCAATAAAGCTCACAGGTATATGCAGAGTGCAGAGTGTAGGAATGCATCACAGAGCTCCGCAGCAATTCGGCTAACAGTAATGTACAGTGTTGACGAGCCTCAAAGAACTTCATAGCAGTAAAAATTCAAGTTAAGTGTAGTGTGCGTGAGTGAGTGTGGCTGAATACAGATGGCAAACACTGTATTAATTGTACAAGTTTGCAATCAGGAGTACAAAACCAATGTACAATTAAATGCCATTGAGGTGCCAAGTCTGTAAGAATTAAACTATTAGGTGGGCCATAAATGGAGCAGAAGACTGACAGGGTTATTTACTAACGTGAGAAAACAATGTGAATTACAAATTTAAGACCATAGTATCCGAACTGAAAGCATAGCTGATCTAGAGAATTCTTCCAATTCAGCTACTTTGACCAGCTTTATTTAATTAAGAGTTGCTTTACTGGATACATGTTGTACACATAGCTGTAGGTATATACTAATAGCATCCTCCTCTCCATTTTATGCCTTTTTTAATTGGGGTATATTCACTACTTTAGCCCTATTTTTTATGTCTCCCTACAGCATTTTAAAGAGATATAAATAAAGATTTTGTTATTTTCCAAGACTTTTTTCAGACTGATTATTGGGATTATTTAACTTTTCTATATGATATATATATATATATATATATATATATATATATATATATCTCATCATACTAAGTGTATTTTTTTATTAGTATATGCATATATTATTATAAAAATACACAGAGTAAAATTACACACGTGTATATATATATATATATATAATATATACAATAACTATATATATTGTATATATATTTATTATAAAAAATAAATAATAATTCATTAAAAAGAAATAAAAATTTTAAAAATAATAAATAAATTATATATAACTGTATTTTGATATTAATATATAGATATTTATATCAAAATACACTTAGAATGAATTTTTTATATATATATAAATAAATAAAAATAATACGAAATACACATATGTCATATACATAATTATATAAAAAATTTCATTAATATACACTTAGACTTCAAATATGTAAATATGTATATATTTAAATTCTATGTGCATATTTATGTAATATTTTTACATAATTAATTTATTGATTGCAATTTGGGGGACCTGTCTGACAACCCAGAACGAAAGTCCAGAGAATTTAATTTGCTAGCACTATATTTAACCCTGTACCTTTCCAAGACCCCCTAAAACCTGTACATGGGGGGTACTGTTTTACTCGCTAGACTTCGCTGAACACAAATATTAGTGTTTCAAAACAGTAAAACATATCAAGAAAACAAACAAAATAAACATTCTAGGGAGAGGGTGTCAGGTTACTCTATTGGCAAAGGGGGGAGGGGGAGGGGGTAACCCCTAGGATAAATAGAAAAAAAGAACACAGAAATCATGTAAGGGATAAACCTTCATGGACAGAAAGTAACCCTAATAGAACATAACTTTTAATATAAATATAAGTATTAAAACCTTTGTCTCAATAAAGAAAATTGCCTTAATATCTATAGTTATAGATACATTTTAATTAATAACGATAAAATGAAAAAAATATACAAACAAAAATAAGATAATTTCAAAAGAAAAGATATATATATCCAGAGACTGTCCACTCTTAAACTGTGGTCTGTATGAGTCAGTCAAACTGGAAAGTTACACAATGAAAGATAACAAAATAGTAGCGATAAAGTTAATGTCAAAAAGAATTAGCCAAAGAGGGGAAAACAAATGTAAAAAAATGAGAGTAGAAAACTACAGAGTATGAGATATAGGAACAGACTGTCTCTACACTGCTGTGCCTTCGAGGGCACCCCTTAAAAAAGGCTCTTACCCCTACCCCTCACTAAGTTTCACACAGTGAAAAAACAAACAAGAAAAGAATGATAAGTGAAATAACTGAATAGTATATCATAAACTAACTAAAATCAATAGTATGGGGTGGTAATGTCCCTAATAATGTCTAGAGAGTATCGTCCCACATAACTCCACCTCCCACATACAGTAAACGTCCCGACGCGCGTTTCGACGAAAAAGGCTCTTCCAGGGGACTGTAAACTGCTTCATTAAGCTTAAGTTGTTTTGGTGACTATAGTGTCCCTTTAAATGTGAAATCCACTTTGAATCCATCCTTAACCTCTTAAGGACACATGACATGTGTGACATGTCATGATTCCATTTTATTCCAGAAGTTTGGTCCTTAAGGGGTTAAATCCTCACTTTAGCAAATAATACTGTGAGTAAAAACTGAGAACATTGGACATGGAGAAATAGCGTCCACATGTAAGATTGTGACTAGATGGATTATTCAATATGCGTGTGGGAGGGCTGACAAATCATTGTGTTGATATTAGTGTGACTGAGTGTGAAAAATCTATGTAAGAGAGTGTACTAGCTCTATTCTTTTGTATGATTGTCCGTCTTCTTCTTTTACCTTATCATTGGGTTGCTCTGTGACCAAGCCAAAGACTTAACCCATTCTCCCATCTTGTCCCAGTGAGTTTGTCATTTGCAGTTTTCTCTCCTTCCCACCTCCATATCATTCATCACTAACCTCCCCCCATCACCCTATTTCTTCCAAGGCATCTGTTCTTTGGAAACGTTCCTGCATTTTTTTAGATATAGAACCACAGAAAATCTCCAGGGATAGCATGTTTTGAATCCCACGCCCCCGGTGCTGGAAACAAGTGCTTGTCTTTGGCTTAATTAGCTAATTACTTGTTCTTAACGACTTAGAGGTGTTTTCAATATTTGGATGGTTTTGGATCTTCAAGGCGTGATTCTGCCTCCTACCACCTCTTCATTAAAACTTTTTATGATTTGTATTTTTCTCTCTATTTCGTGAATCTCTCTATTTTTCTTTGCCTGTAGTTCTATCTCGCTTGAAAAATCGATTAGCTCTTCTTAACTATATGTTTTCTTCCTGAGCTGATGGTTCCAAATTCTACTTTATTTTTCCATTTTACTTGTTTACTATCTTAAACACTTTTGGCAAATTTTATAATAATCTAGCCAAACATATACTTGCCATTTCTTCATAATTAACCCCAAGGTAATAAACACAAACTTTTCTTGTAACTTAAGAGAAATTAAAGCTGGTTTGCAATGTAATGATGGCTGCACTCTGCAGGTAGAAACATTAAAGGAACACTGAAGGTGCCCTGGCAACCCTCCCTCATCATTGTAAGGAGATTGATGTCTTACTTGGGGCGCTACGCCAGGGAGTTGTAGAACTTCAATTCCCATGATGCTTTGCATGCCTTTGGAATGCCTTTTGTATGGCAATGCATCGTGGAAGCTGTAGTTTTAAAACATCTGGGGGTCTTCCTTTTTGGGACCACTGCTTTACTACCTGCCAGCACAAATAATGCACAGAGAGAAAAAAGTTCCTAAACACTGCAGGAGAGCAAACAAACATTCCTGTCTAGGAACGTCTGTCTCTGCGGCATTAGTAGTGGATAAACTAAAATGGTTTGACTACTTATGATATGGGAAGGGGGGCGTTCCTGGGAATTCTTGACATAAGTACTACAGAGAACAGAAGTGGTTATGGTAGTTGGAGTGTTCCTTTAACTTCCAGTTGAAGTTGAAGTTAATAAGGTGTTGTTACTGTTGCAGTAGCAAGGCCCACCAGCAACTGCTAAATTTCGCTGCTATGTTGCCTTATCTCAGCTCATTGAAGTGGTCTGGGTGCATTGTCCCAGTCCTCTTAACCATGCAATAACAATTATTGCAGTTATTGAGAAATTGCAATAATTACTATCCAGGATTAACTCCACCTCTAGTGGCTTTCTATCAGACAGCTATTAAAGGGACTTTCGAGTCGTTAGGCAACTTTTGATCGCCTAACTGATGCTGGCCGTCCTCACGCTATGCCTGAGGACATCCAGCATAACTCAAAACCCCATAGGAAAGCATTATACAATGCTCTCCTATGGGGCTTTCCTAATGCGCTCACACCGCTCGCCGCGCATGCAATTTAGGTAACCAACGTTGGCTGACGTCAGGGAAGCCAAGGGACATTGGCGCTTTTAATCTCTTAATCTCTGAATTTTCTACAATTCTCTCTTTAGTGAATAACACTATATACATTGTGTCGGACCGAGTGGCACCCCGACTGGGTGCCTCCACCAATCGATGCTTCCTAGTGTTCACTGAGTGCTCCAAGCATTCCACCAGGCACCATAACCACCGTAAACCCCGCAGCCATAGCTACAGCTTGGTTGGTGTCTCACTGTCCTCCACCCATGCTGGACCCAAGACCAGGATCCAGCTTCCAGTGGGTAGACCTCTCCCAATCCAGAGCGTAAAGCAGTATAGCTTTTACAAGAGCTAGTGAATATAATCCAAGGGAGTACAATGAGTATAGCTATCCCCAGAGTGAATATAGCTGTTCCCTGCACACATGAGACGAGGCTCTATGTTGAGGGTGAAGAGGAACTAGTTTAATTGGAGCCTCATGCAGCCTTATATGCAACTCCTCATGGTTTCCAGATACATATTCCAGGGGCATTCCCCTCTGGACCGGAGAGAAAACTACAGTAAAACACACACATAATTACATTGGCTCTCAGGTCCAGGACTCTCCCACACAAAACATGGTAATCCCTCCCCTGTGCCTGAGAGATAATTGAGTCAGGAACTGTACTAAACTCAATTATCTCCAGGCACAGAAAACATACATTTTAACAACATCCCAAAAGTACCCCCAAAACACATGGAAACCCCACAAAAGGCACATGCCCTGATGGCCCCAATCTAGGGGAACCAACATATCCAAAAATCACCCAGATCGGTTCTGGGGTTCGGGATTTCCCTGGAAGTCATAATTTTGACCAACCGTGCACATGGTCCTATGCCCAAAACAGTTCCAGGGAATCAGGGCTAACGGTCAGTCTCTCTTCTGGAGTACAAAAGTACATAAATCACATGGACGGATCCTTTTAAGGTGCATTGGGCAAGGTATATTGCAGGGCCCATAGTCCTGAGGCAGGAGGCTGGCTAGCCACATACATATTTAATTTCTTTGAGGAACATTATAATGTAACTATTGTTATAAAGTTAAAATGTACGGTTGTAATGAAATGTTACTATTATTGTATGTATTTTTATATTATAATGTAATTAATTTTCTCCTGTGTAACGAAGCCCATGCAAGTCTAGAGTTGGAATTAGACAAATATGAGGACATGCAGCAGTACTGCTATCTTGGACATGGGACATCCGGGCACCCAGAAGATAAACTGGACTAGTGGGCTGTATTTGATCCTGCCAACCTGCTGCCCCTGGTAACAACTGCATGATCCAAATTGTCAAGAGAAAGGATCAGCTGAAGTGGTCTACTAATTAGAATATGTGGTCCAAGCAACTGAAATATATAAATATTTATTTTCAATCTTTTAGATTGTTAGAGATGGCCTTTACCATTCTAGCCAAATGCTGGCAGATCAAGACAGGAAATATACTCCACAACGAGTTTTCAAAGCACTGCTTGCAACATAATTGGGTTGACCTCAGCTGTGGCCTTGGGATCCTCAACTGAGATCCATTAAATGACTACCACTATATTCATGATTGAATGGATTACATTGGTGTTGGGGCCCAAAAGACCAGTATATATTTGGTTTATAGCCTTCACAGTACTTTAAAAAAAATAAAAAAAAATAAAACAGCAGTACTAGTTTGATGATCAATTGGACACAACTAAGTTTCAACTGAGTGTCAGTTTTTGTTAGGATGACTCAACACAACACAAAGGACTTGAATCAAATATCCTAACAGAGATGAAGAATAGGATAGATACGTATTACCATTCCTTGGAGTGGCCAGGCTTAACTCATCGCTTCTACACTTTCAAAATAGTGGGTCTGCTAGCAGATGGATAGTCAGGAGCACTCAAGGTCAAAGGAATGTCAATATCATAGAATTGAGAAGCCAATAAAAGTCAAGGTACCAGAAAACAAGATTAATGAGAACAAGATGAACCAGAATACCAAAACAAGACAGAAAATATAATTACACTCTGATAAGTCAGTTATGTGTGCCCAATATATGTTTTGACCCAGGGAGGATGCTATAGAATGTGTTCTAGAAAATGGCACATGTTCTTGTGGGATAAAAGGAAAAGTCAGAACAGAGCCCCCTTGTCGGAAATGTTATCAGAATGTCACGCAGTGTCAGAGGAACCAGAATAGCAGATGACACACGCTTTAGCGTCATTTAACATAACGCAGGTCCACCCGTGCTAATAAGAATGTTCTTTCATCACGTAAGGAAATTATTTAAAAAAACAATAAATGTATAATTGCTTACCTTGCTATTTTTTTTTTTACCGTGCACACAGCCTCCAAGCGCCCCTCCTCTCACTCAGCAAGGTGTAAGTTAAAATGTTCTTGCGTGATATTGTGTTTCTGAAACAATGTGATTGCTTATCCTGCAACCCTTTCTGGGTGAAATGAGGCACGAGCCATCTTGTTTTTGCAAATCGTTTCGCGCTTAACGAAACATTCTGATTGAATTACCAACCTTAATGAAATGGTTTGCTCGTCTCCGACTGTGAGTACCACCAACAAGGGAATAGATTGTAAATTCCTAATCCGTAGCTGCTGTAATTAATTTTTGGAAACCCTGTACAAATTCTAAAATGCCTTCTATAAATCTTATGAATGTCTTGCATTATAGCAACTATTAGCACAGTCATGGACAGCCAGTTATTGTGTAATGTATGATGTTCTGCCAGTGGAATGGCTAGCTGGAATACAGTTAAAGGGACACCATAGGCATCCACACCACTTCAGCTCATTGAAGTAGTCTGGGTACATAGTGCCAGGTCCCTTAATCCTGTAAATAATTACCTTGCTGGGTTAACTCCACCTCCAGTGTCTATCTACCAGGCAGCCACTAGAGGGACTTTTGGGTGGTTAGGCAACTTTTGTATGAGGACATCCACCATCACCCAAAACCCTACAGGAATGCATTATACAATGCTTTCCTATGAGGGAAGTGCAAATGTGATCACGGTGCTCTCTGCGCATGCGCATTAGGTCCCCTCGCCAGCTGTCATCGGCGGAGGAGGAGTAGAGGTGAAGCCTAAACAGAGGGAGTGAGTGAGTGATGAAGGGGTTTTGTTCCCTTCAGCCTCACGGGGGAGGGGGAGTGGGCACAAGGGAGGAGGGCATTATAGGTCACAAACAAACTACTAGCACTATAGTTTCCCTTTAACAACAGGTAAAATGCCAGGTTAGTTCATTCTCATCTCAATTGGAAATTGTGGAGCATTGGCAAGGAAATTTAGCCAACCGTGGGTAAAATTTCCAATTCTAGTGGCAATTATCTGCAACTCCTTGTTTAGTAAATAAACCGCTATGAGTATTTGCAGAGATTCACCAAGAGTAGATGGTGTAAATTTATATATGTGGGCAAATGATAACAGGGGAAAACGTGTCCACGTCATATTTGTGGAAATTTGGCTAGTATTCACATATTTTGTACTTTCTTTGCACAAGGTATTATTAATCTAAATCATGAAAATCTGCCATAGTTCTGCTGGCACTGCAACCCCGTATAAAAAAAATAAACATATCTACTAAAGAAAAATAAAATAAATTGGTCCATAAGGATTCTCCATTCCCTATCTTAGAGTCAACACTTTGAATGTCTATTATGTTTCTGCCTCCCACCTAGATCTGCTCCCAAAATACCGCATGTAAAAAGGAAAAGTATACACAAACCAATAGTATGCAAAGGCGTCACTAAACAATGACTTAAGAAATGAAATCTCTAGGTCAACGTAGTAGTGCAACTATTCTGGCCTACATTTTGCAATTTCCTTCTTTATTCAAAGCAGTTCACAATTGAGGGGATTAATCCCCAGCCGAACAGGATAAGTTATCTTTCAGGTGTAAATATAACAACCTTTCGTAGCAGGTTTTTTTTTTGTTTTTTTTTACTAATTAACAGTCTATAATGAAATAAAAAGAGATTTGCACATATTTAGGCAATAGTAGCTGAGTTATTATCATTGACTATCATGGTTCATTCAAAGGGCTGCTAAATCCATTATGATTTTCTGGGTACACAAGTCTTCATACTTGTACCCCCAACAATGGCGTCCAGTGAAACGTGACGTTGGTGGGTGGGGTAAAAGAGAGCTGGGCAATGGTGGCAATCATGCCGTTGGTGCTGCTCACACAGGGAAAGGTGACTAGAGTGCATGCCAGACTGCCTGCCAATCACACAGGCCTGCCCACTGAGGGCGGAACATGCTATATCTGGGTTTTTTTTTTCCTGGTCCTAATGCCCTGAGCGTGGTGCAACTTGTCTAATGATGTGCTCACACTTTACTTTTTGGAGACAGTACCCTGGTGTCCCCAAAAGTAAGATGTCAGAAAACCAACCCAGAATGGCAGGAGAGGACCCTAAATCAGCACTTTTAGGGAGGCCTTATTATGGTGGGCTACACATAAAATTCTCTAGTATATCCATAATTTAAATAGGGCATTTGGAATCCCTCCTTGATTAATTGGTTGATTCCTTCTGATCCCAAGTTATACATATTATTTTGATGGTAAGCTCACAGGCTTTCTTACATAGCATCCTGTGTAACATGGTACAAGTGTAACCCTAAAACCAACGCACAGGCAGTTCTTTTTTCATACCAGCGTGTCTAATTATTTATCCCTCTGCCGGTAGCAAAACCTATGGTCAAGTATCACATTTTGTATAAGAGCGTTAGAGGAAACTAATTAAGGAACACTCCAATCCCCCTAAAGCACTTCAGCTTTCTGTAGTGCTTTAGGGGTTAACAATGTCTACTCCTTCTTACTTTATGAAGCTATTGTACAGCGTTACGGAATTTGTTGGCGCTTTATAAATAGTGATAGTGCATAAGCAATATCAATGTGAACCAATCCCCCGCCCCCCCCTTTTTTTCCTTTCTGTATTCCCTTCCCTCTATGTTATCTTTCTATGGTATTCTTATGTTTTAATGAAGCTAATAAGGCTACAATTACCGGAGGACAACAGCATAATACGTTTAAGCAAAGCTTTGATGTCAATGTAGGAAAAATAGTTGTAAATTGTCGTATAGCAATTGTTTACTCTGTTATATGAAAATGTTACAGTTTTGATATTATATGCATTGATAACATTCTCTAATAAAAATGATATATGGAAAAAAATAAATTAAAAAAATAGTGATAATACTAATAAGGGCCAATTTCTAGAGAAATTAGTGCCAAGTGCCAAGGTTACACTCTCCCAACTGTCAATCAGACATCCGGTAAAGTGCTTATTTTGATTGCTTTGTGCTGGAGTACAAAAAAAGTTTAATTGTCTTAAAGGGAACTATAGTGCCAGGAAAACAAACTTGTTTTCCTGGCACTATAGCTTCCCCTTTTTCCCCCGCCGACGTCCGCAATGGCTGCTCTTGCATTACGATTTACCCATAGGAAAGCATTATTCAATGCTTTCCTGTGGGGATTCCGGTGACACAGGAAGTCCTCATGCATAGCGTGAGGACGTCCAGCGTCATTTACGCGACCAAAAGTTGCCAAAAGTTTGAGCCTGGAAGTCCCTCTAGTGACTGTCTGGTAGAACGAGCCTGCCAAGAGGCAGCAAACCTACCAGGCTGCTTGATTGACAGCCAGGGGGTGAACCATAACTTAATCATAAAAGTTCAAATTTCTCATAAAATTTGTATCTTTTATAAACAAGTTATAAAATAGTGCTTTTCAGTGACCCTCCTTGCCCATTAAGCACTTCAGCAAGTTTTACGGGTGTGGAGTGGTCCTTTAAATAGAATGCTAATCACTTATCTACAAGGTCCAGAAAACACTGCTCTTACTAGAACCGAGGGGAGTACACATTTTAGATTTGGCAATAAACTCCTCTAGTGGCGTGTTTTGGTATTGCGCTGCCCTAGGCATGACTAATCTCAGGCACCCCCTAATCTAAACCTGCCCACTCCTTCCCCTTTAGGCTCCACCTTTTCCTTTTAGAGCTCTGCCAGAATGCATGTAGAACATGGGAGTCCGGCTTGTTCATCGGAGGAACCTAATTTTATTCACGAAAGCACCAGTGCCACCAATAGTATATTCCACCAGTGCATATCGCACGGCAACTGCTGTGCCACCTGCAAAAAAAAAGGAGCAGGTTAGAGTTGTGGCCTTGTGGGGGGCATCGCACATGGGCTCAATAGGCAGTTAAAGTTGCGTCTGAGCGGATGTTTGAGGGTGGCATTTTTTTGACGCCCTCCACTTCAAGGTGCCACTCAAGGAAAATGCCTTGTTAGCCTTTTAATAGCTACAGCGTTGCCGTCCTCCTTACACTTTAACACTTGCTGTTCCGGGTTTAACATGTACAAACATTAAAAAGCTCCAGAATGCCCAACCTACTTCCTGGAGTGGGAAAAATACAAGGCTGATAATGGAAATTGGCACAGAAAGTAGGAACATTTACTAAGCATATTTTTACATATCAATACAATGTTTTTAAAAATGGGTCAATTTCAGTCTCAGATGTCCCTTTAAAACTGATGCTAACTACAGGTTAACAAATCAATAGTCAATATTTGCAGATCCATCATTATTGTATGTGTCTGCCGTTGCAGTATGAATCCAGAATATTAACAGCACCTTATCCAGAAAAACATATAATTCTGTACATACCTAGAGGAAATAAAATAAAATAACACTTGATCCATTTTGTTTAAAGAGTTATACTCCCAACTCTCCTAAAATAAATACAAATATAATAAAATCATATTTATTGGTCCATAGATCCCTAGATCGTGTTTCTCAACAGGACAAGAACTCCAAAACACGATTTTAGATAATTAAACAAAACAAAAAACCCAATTACATAGGCTTTTCAGTGACTCTATTGCATCTAGAGGTTCAGGGCAAACTGCATTGAAATTAACTCTTCCCAAGGGCTGTCTGTTCGTATCCTTCATTGAACGCGAATACCTGCAGGCTCATCTCTGCTGTATACGTAGCTTTTAAACACAGCCGCTAGGCAGGTTGGAAGCTACGTTACAACTTAAAACATCTGTAACTCGTAAAAGAAATCGATGCTAAAAAAAACGTACACAGGGCATAATTTTTATTTTAAAAAATCCCCAGGCAGTTCTGGATAACTGCACACAAATGAACACTCACGACAATAAAATATAACTTCAGGCCAAGTGAAAGGGGGTATTTACATTTAATTTTTTTAAGTGTTTTTAAACAAACTGCACTCCAAGGACTTTTAAATTCATACATAACTTCTAGTTTATTGTCAACGTTTCAGTTAGACTAGGATAAATTTTTTCAGTTAGCTTAGTCTAACTGGAACGTTGGCAATAAACTAGAAGTTATATATTAAAGGGACTCTCCAGTACCAGGAAAACAAATCAGTTTTCCTGGCACTGCAGACTCCTGCAGTGCCTCCTCCCTCTGACCCCCCACCAGCCCATATTGCTGAAGGGGTTAAAGTCCCTCTGCGCTGGGTCAGGCTCCGCCTACGCTCCTCCCCCGCCGACGTCTGCCGGTGGGGGAGACCTAATGCGCATGCAGGGCAATTACCGCGCGCGCATTAGACCTCCCTATGGGGATTCCGGCAACGCTGGAGTTCCTCATGCATAGTGTGAGGACGTCCAGCGTCGTTTAAAACACTTTTCGTGTTCTAAGAACCCGGAAGTCCCTCTAGTGGCTGTCTAATAGACAGCCACTAGAGGATACTTAACCCTGCAAGGTAATTATTGCAGTTTATAAAAACTGCAATAATTACAATTGCATGGTTAAGGGTGATGGGAGTTGGCACCCAGACCACTCCAATGGGCAGTAGTGGTCTGGGTGCCTGGAGTGTCCCTTTAATTTAGAAGTCATTGGAGTGCCGTTTGTTTGGAAGGTGGATTACCTACTAAACGTTGCACCGAGCAAGCTGATACTGAAGTCCTCGAGTGCAAGCCTGTGGCTGATTATAAAGTACATTTTCAAATTCAGACCAAAATAGCCATGATAGAAAAATTGACCAAGCAAGTTATGAGTTCCGTTTGACTATTTTCCCCTTACATTTGAAAAATTCACTTTGAATTCTCACTTTAGTGAATAACTCTGTTTGATCGCTAAGCAAGAGCTAACATTTATTTAACTGAGCCACTAGTTTATCATTAAACTACAAGTTGAAAATGAGGTCCTTGAAAATATTGACGTTTAAGAGTTTATTCACAAAACCATGAATTGTGGTGAATGGGAAACTAAATTGTGAAATTCTGACCAAAATAATTCTGCAATTCTAAAAAATTCTCAAAGTTGCATACACCTGTAGTCACAACATGGCTATTTTATTCTGTATTTTCCGTTATTTAAAATTGTTATTTTATTTTATTACAACTGAATGTGAGTAAACCTGATTTTTCTAGAGTTGTAACGATCGTATTGTGACCATGACAGTGTTCTCGAAATGACATTGATGCCATCGCCCAGTGACTGGTAACCTTGGCTGTTATGAGTCACTGGCCTGGCTTATCGGACAGGATTTCATGCCACGGGCACGATTCTAAACCCAGTCAACATTGGAAGGCTCTGAGGTTATTGATAAGGCTTTATAATTCTAATTTCATTGCATGACCTACAGCAATACACATAAAGTGAAAGTCTACATACGTACTTATAGAGAGAGGTTATATGGAGTAATAGGAGGAGTTATAGGGAGGGGTTATATGGAGTAATAGGAGGAGTTATAGGGAGAGGTTATATGGAGTAATAGGAGGAGTTATAGGGAGGGGTTATATGGAGTAATAGGAGGAGTTATAGGGAGAGGTTATATGGAGTAATAGGAGGAGTTATAGAGAGAGGTTAGATGGAGTAATAGGAGGAGTTATAGGAAGAAGTTATATGGAGTAATAGGAAGCATTATAGAGAGAGGTTATATGGAGTAATAGGAGGAGATACAGAGAGAGGTTATATGGAGTAGTAGGAGGAGTTATAGAGAGAGAGTTTATATGGAGTAATAGGAGGAGTTATAGGGAGAGGTTATATGCAGTAATAGGAAGAGTTATAGAGAGAGGTTACATGGAGTAATAGAAGGAGTTATAGGGAAAGGTTATATGGAGTAATAGGAGGAGATACAGAGAGAGGTTATATGGAGTAATAGGAGGAGTTATAGAGAGATGTTATATGGAGTAATAGGAGGAGTTATAGGAAGAGGTTATATGGAGTAATAGGAGGAGTTATAGGGAGAGGTTATATGCAGCATTAGGAAGAGTTATAGAGAGAGGTTATACGGAGTAATAGGAGGAGTAATGGAGTAATAGGAGGAGTTAGAGAGAGAGGTTATATGGAGTAATAGGAGGAGATACAGAGAGAGGTTATATAGAGTAATAGGAGGAGTTATAGAGAGAGGTTATATAGACTAATAGGAGGAGTTATAGGGAGAAGTTATATGGAGCAATACGAGGAGTTATAGAGAGAGGTTATATGGAGTAATAGGAGGAGTTATAGAGAGAGGTTATATGGAGTAATGGGAGGCGTTATAGGCAGAGGTTATATGGAGTAATAGGAGGAGTAATAGGGAGAGGTTATATAGAGTAATAGGAGGAGTTATAGAGAGAGGTTATATGGAGTAATAGGAGGAGTTATAGACAGAGGTTATATGGAGTAATAGGAGGAGTTATAGAGAGAGGTTACATGGAGTAATAGAAGGAGTCATAGGGAGAGGTTATGTGGCGTAATAGGAGGAGATACAGAGAGAGGTTATATGGAGTAATAGGAGGAGTTATAGAGAGAGGTTATATGGAGCAATACGAGGAGATACAGAGAGAGGCTATATGGAGTAATAGGAGGAGTTATAGGGAGAGGTTATATGGAGTAATGGGAGGAGTTATAGAGAGAGGTTATATGGAGTAATAGGAGGAGTTATAGAGAGAGGTTATATGGGGTAATAGGAGGAGTTATAGAGAGATTATATGGAGTGATAGGAGGAGTTATAGGGAGAGTTTATATGGAGTAATAGGAGGAGTTATAGAGAGAGGTTATATGGAGTAATAGGAGGAGTTATAGGGAGAGGTTATATGGAGTAATAGGAGGAGTTATAGGGAGAGGTTATATGAAGTAATGGGAGGAGTTATAGAGAGAGGTTATATGGAGTAATAGGAGGAGTTATAGGGAGAGGTTATATGGAGTAATAGGAGGAGTTATAGGGAGAGTTTATATGGAGTAATAGGAGAAGTTATAAGGAGAGGATATATGGAGAAATAGGAAGAGTAATAGAGAGAAGTTATATGGAGTGATAGGAGGAGTTATAGGGAGAGGTTATATGAAATAATAGGAGGAGTTATAGAGAGAGGTTATATGGAGTAATAGGAGGAGCTATAGAGAGAGGTTATATGGAGTAACAGGAGGAGTTATAGGGAGAGGTTATATGGAGTGATAGGAGGAGTAATAGGGAGAGGTTATATGGAGTAATAGGAGGAGTTATAGGGAGAGTTTATATGGAGTAATAGGAGGAGTTATAGGGAGAGGTTATATGGAGTAACAGGTGGAGTTATAGTGAGAGGTTATATAGAGTAATAGACATGGTTGCTATAATGAAGGGTTGTATGGGGTAATAGGAGTTAACCATAAGAGGTTTTACGCAGCAGCAGCGCATGGTAACAAAGTGAATTATTAAGACGGTTATGTGAATATCTGTTTCTTTTCTCTGTGTGTTTCTGTGCTGAGAATTATCCCTCCTTCACCTCACTGAAATACAGCAAATCCCCCTCCTGAGCTTCAGCGGAGATCAGCATGTATCTGCTCTGCCTGTCACATCTCCCTAACACGCAAGGGGCTCCATGTCTTTATCAAACAGACACAAGCTCCTGCAGGCCATCCTTTCTTTGCCTCCTAATTTTCCAAAGCGCTGGCGTTGCATACAGCAAACTAACCAAATATAATATGTCTTCGAAAGAGCTGCCGGCCTCTGCAGGCATAATGAGCTCCTCTTACCCACAGAGCATGCAATCTAATACTGTCTACCATTGGCCATCGTTAATTCTACATGAGGAACGGTGTATGATGCATGTGTTCAAGCTATTCCAAAACTGGAGGTGAAGTCAGAATTTAGGGGCTCCCTTCCTATGTGTTTTCTCTGATGCACTGCTTCTGAGGTAAATTCCTGAGGCTGCACAAAGTCTGTGAAGGCCACTTCTGCCAATATTAGAAAGCTTCAGTCGTCATCTGCACATGAGTGGTCATCGTGTTTAACATGAGTACCAGCCTGACATGCCCATTTCGTGGAGTACCAGCCCGACACGCCCATTTCATGGAGTACCAGCCTGACACTCCCCTTTTAATGGAGTACCCGCCTGACACGCCCATTTCATGGAGTACCAGCCTGACACTTCCATTTTAATGGAGTACCCGCCTGACACGCCCCTTTTAATGGAGTACCCGCCTGACACGCCCCTTTTAATAGAGTACCCGCCTGACACGCCCATCTTATGGTGCATCACAATGGCATGTCCATTTTATGACCACTGGGGTCACTAGCAATGAGTACTGCTAGTGACTCTTGTAGTCTTTCTTTTTATGACCCCATACTCCTTAATGTTGGCAATTATACAAGGTGCTGTACACCTGACGCAAAAACGAGAGTATATTTTTTTCAGACAAGGTTGATCGGGGCCAGAAATAAAGCTGTGTGTGGGATAACGTCGATGTAAAACACAGAGGTGCCAATATAAGAAGCAAGAGACAAAGCTCACATAATGAGGGAGAGAATTTGGGACGTTAGGGGTGCAGACATGAGAGAGGGCGGTGTCGGGAGAGAGGAGAGAAATAAAATGGAAAGAGGCTGGAGGGAGAAAAGGGAAAGAGAAAGTGACAGATGTGAACAGGCAGAAGGAAACGGACAGATAGAGAAAGAAAAACGGAGGGAGAAACACATAGAAAGATAACAAGTGACAGAGGGAAATAGATGAGATAAGCAGAATTATGGAAGGAGACAGCACACTGAGAAGCAGAGGGAAAATAAACCAAAAGAAGGAAAAAGCGAGAAATTAACTCCTCAGTGTTTGTAACCAGTATTCCTGCTACACAAAATAAATCCTCTCCCTCCATATAACCTCTCCCTATAACTCCTCCTATTACTCCATGTAACCTCTCCCTATAAATACTCCTATTACTCCATATAACCTGTCTATAACTCCTCCTATTACTCCATATAACCTCTCTATAACTCCTCCTATTACTCCATATAACCTCTCCCTATAACTCCTCCTATTACTCCATATAATCTCTCCCTATAACTCCTCCTATTACTCCATATAACCTCTCCCTATAACTCCTCCTATTACTCCATATAACCTCTCCCTATAACCCCTCCTATTACTCCATATAACCTCTCTCTATAACTCCCCCTATTACTCCATATAATCTCTCCCTATAACTCCTCCTATTACTCCATATAACCTCTCCCTATAACTCCTCCTATTACTCCATATAACCTGTCTATAACTCCTCCTATTACTCCATATAACCTCTCCCTATAACTCCTCCTATTACTCCATATAACCTCTCTCTATAACTCCTATTACTTCATATAACCTCTCTATAACTCCTCCTATTACTCATATAACCTCTCTCTATAACTCCTCCTATTACTCCATATACCCTCTCCCTATAACTCCTCCTATTACGCCATATAACCTCTCTCTATAACGCCTCCTATTACTCCATATTAATTCTCCCTATAACTCCTCCTATTCCTCCATATAACCTCTCTCTATAACTCCTCCTATTCCTCCATATAACCTCTCTCTATAACTCATCCTATTACTCCATATAACCTCTCTCTATAACTCCTCCTATTACTCCATATAACCTCTCTATAACTCCTCCTATTACTCCATATAACCTCTCTCTATAACTCCTCCTATTACTCCATATAACCTCTCTATAACTCCTCCTATTACTCCATATAACCTCTCCCTATAACTCCTCCTATTACTCTATATAACCTCTCTCTATAACTCCTCCTATTACTCCATATAACCTCTCCCTATAACTCCTCCTATTACTCCATATAACCTCTCCATATAACTCCTCCTATTACTCCATATAACCTCTCCCTATAACTCCTCCTGTTACTCCATATAACCTCTCTCTATAACTCCTCCTATTACTCCATATAACCTCTACCTATAACTCCTCCTATTGCTCCATATAACCTATCCCTATAACGCCTCCTATTACTCCATATAACCTCTCTATAACTCCTCCTGTTACTCCATATAACCTCTTTCTATAACTCCTCCTATTACTCCATATAACCTCTCTCTATAACTCCTCCTATTACTCCATATAACCTCTCCCTATAACTCCTCCTATTACTCCATATAACCTCTCTCTATAACCCCTCCTATTACTCCATATAACCTCTCCCTATAACTCCTCCTATTACTCCATGTAACCTCTCTCTATAACTCCTCCTATTACTCCATATAACCTCTCCCTATAACTCCTCATATTACTCCATATAACCTCTCCCTACAATTCCTCCTATTACTCCATATAACCTCTCTCTATAATTCCTCCTATTACTCCATATAACCTCTCCCTATAACTCCTCCCATTACTCTCCCTATAACTCATCCTATTACTCCATATAACCTCTCCCTAAAACTCCTCCTATTACTCCATATAACCTCTCTCTATAACTCCTCCTATTACTCCATATAACCTCTCCCTATAACTCCTCATATTACTCCATATAACCTCTCTCTATAACTCCTCCTATTACTCCATATAACCTCTCCCTGTAACTCCTCCTATTACTCCATATAACCTCTCCCTATAACTCATCCTATTACTCCATATAACCTCTCTCTATAACTCCTCCTATTACTCCATATAACCTCTCCCTATAACTCCTCCTATTACTCCATATAACCTCTCTCTATAACTCCTCCTATTACTCCATATAACCTCTCCCTATAACTCCTCCTATTACTCCATATAGCCTCTCCCTATAACTCCTCCTATTACTCCATATAACCTCTCTCTATAACTCCTCCTATTACTCCATATAACCTCTCCCTATAACTCCTCCCATTACTCTCCCTATAACTCATCCTATTACTCCATATAACCTCCCTCTATAACTCCTCCTATTACTCCTTATAACATCTCTCTATAACTCCTCCTATTACTCCATATAACCTCTCCCTATAACTCCTCCTATTACTCCATATATCCTCTCCCTATAACTCCTCCTATTACTCCATATAACTCTCTCTCTATAACTCTTCCTGTTACTCCATATAAAATCTACCTGTAACTCCTCATACTACTCTATATAACCTTTCAAAGTGAGTAGAGTTTTAGAGCACTGAAACACTGCCAAGTATACATAATGTACATGCTATAATTTGAATAACAGATTTACTAGGAATGGCATGTTTTTGTCTTTTTAGATCATATTTATAGTGGCTAGTTTTACATATTTACTACTGTATCCCTCATTTGTACATAGTAGACCCTAGGGACGTCTACGGGAATCTTCCACCTCATCAAACATTACTATATACCAGCTATTTTTTTAAATGGTCAGTTTGTTTTATGCAGTTTATAAAACACTTTTTTTTTTTTGTTTAATTAATTTTGCAGACACTGATTCACTTTAGAATTGGTATTTATATTCTATTAGGTGGCATTGAAAGCACTAAAGCCCTTAAAGGGACACTATAGTTACCTGAACAACTTTAGCTGAAGCAGTTTTGGTGTATAGATCATGCCCCTGCAGCCTCACTGCTCAATCCTCTGCCATTTAGGAGTTAAATCCCTTTGTTTATGAACCCTAGTCACACCTCCCTGCATGTGACTTGCACAGCCTTCCATAAACACTTCCTGTAAAGAGAGCCCTATTTAGGCCTTCTTTATTGCAAGTTCTGTTTAATTAAGATTTTCTTATCCCCTACTATGTTAATAGCTTGCTAGACCCTGCAAGAGCCTCCTGTATGTGATTAAAGTTCAATTTAGAGATTGAGAAACAATTATTTAAGGTAAATTACATCTGTTTGAAAGTGAAACCAGTTTTTTTTTTGATGCAGGCTCTGTCAATCATAGCCAGGGGAGGTGTGGCTAGGGCTGCATAAACAGAAACAAAGTGATTTAACTCCTAAATGACAGTGAATTGAGAAGTGAAATTGCAGGGGAATGATCTATACACTAAAACTGCTTTATTTAGCTAAAGTAATTTAGGTGACTATAGTGTTCCTTTAATTATTTCACCAAGTTTAGTTTTGACATAGGCATTAAAAAAAAAAAAAAATGAATATGATATTTTATATATTATACATATTTTTTTTTTATGTGTGTGTGAATGTATAGACGAGGGGTAGGCAACCTTTGGCACTCCAGATGTTCTACGAATAAAAGGTCCTCAGATCAGAGCACAATAAATTTGCTAGGTTTCCATTCTACCATTTGATGGAATAGATCTTGCCCTGTTGTGAAGTCGGATGTCATTGATGAATTAATACTTCTGAATTTAATTTAGGGAATGAAATCAAGAGGGGCTTCTTAAAACACTCTCTAAGAATGACCTCATCATACCTCCCAACATTGGGAATTACGCAGATTGGGATGGGTGGATAGGCATGAGAGAGGACGTTGCCGGTGATGAGATTCGCATCGCAGGTGATGCCCATGATGTGTGTGCCCTCCCACTGTAGGACTGAATGGGACTTTTGTCTGGCCCCCAGCCTACAAGACCTTGCAGAGATTGCTGCTGCGGTGCTCTCTATAGGGTCTTAAGACTCGTGCACAGTGCAAGTGCATCTAATGATGAGGGACATCAGGTAACTAAATACTGTCCCACCAGAGAGGGACTGTTGGGGGGGTCTGCATCATTCATCAATCTTCCCTACATCATGTAGCCATGTTTTGATGGAGTGAAAACCACAGTATCCTATGTCCACACAGATGCACATATATAGTTGCTGTAAAATTGTAAATTCAGGACCATGGACAGGGCAGTTAACGCATTCCCTGATGCTACGATTGTCGTCATTAGTTTGGGATATCTGGCAAGTACAATTTTATGTATAACATTGGGGATGCAATTCCCATTAACAATGATCTACAAATACCAGGTTTCTCTATCACCAATTGCTTGAAAGCCATTCCTTAAGGCACGGTTAAATACACACAGCTAAATACTGGCTGGATATGATAATTTTGATTCATTTTAGTGCCGACAGACCAGGAAGCAGAATATCCTGTTGTCCTAAGACAACCAATCACAAAGCAGTATATGTATGTCTTTTGGTGGATGGGAGATCACTAAAGTAGTTTAAAAAATATGTACAAATAGTCTTCGCCCGGGCCAAAAGGGTCAAGTTAAATCACATTGTCAAAGACATCTTGACTTGCCCATGTGAAGAATTTATTTCCTAAATATGATACTTTGGACATTTACAACCACATCCTAGTGAACAAGGTTCTTTGTGATCTCTGACCACCACAAAATCAACTGGTTTGGAAACATTCACGTTGCTCTAAGTTACAGCTCAGTCTTAATTCTGCAATTTGTTTTTCAATACACTAGAATTCGTTTTTTAGCGAAAAAAAATAACGTTAATTCTTTCAATGTCAGAAGAAGGTTTTGTGGATAGATAATGGGTGTCTAGTTAACACTTCAGTATTGGATTGCTGTCTTCATGAAATATATTTTAAAAGTGTTTGACCTTATCACCAATTAGTTTTCTTTTATGTATATCCACCGATTTCCATATCTAGTCCCATAAGCCTGGCCTATTTTAGTTGGTATTGTCATATAGCTTGTAACCTCGGACCTAACTGTAAACTACACCAAGGAATATGGAAGTACTATGTAAATTATATATGACATTCCTATGTCGGTGTCTGTGTGAATAATAAGGGTTCTGCATAATGCACGTACATTATATAAAACTACACACACACATATATAATAATTTATTTATAAAATGCCAACACGCTCTGCAACAGGGGGCTCTATTCATATTAAATCTAATACATACATTATATATGTACTTGATTATTCACAGATATTGATACATTCTTCTATATACTAAATAAAAAAAATCACACAAACACACGCATTTACTCCTATTTAAAAGAGTGTGTTTGTGTGTGTGTGTGTGTGTGTGTGTGTGTGTGTGTAAATCTAAATCTACCTTGTATTAATATAATGTGGAGTATTAGAAAACTGTGTGCGTGTGTTTGTATATATAAGTGTGCATGTGTATATGGCCAACCAACCTGACATCGTGGTTGGTAGACAAGGAGAGGAAGACTACAAAGGTGGTGAATGTGGCTATCACATCAAGAAGAAGGAACATGAGAAGGTGGACAAATACCAAGGACTGAAAGAAGAGCTAAAAAGAATGTGGAAAGTGAAGGCAGTAGTAGTCCCAGTAGTGATAGGAGCACTCGGGGCTGTGACCTTGAAGTTGGGGGAGTGGCTTAAACAGATTCCAGGTGGGACATCTCAGATCGCTGTCCAGAAGAGTGCAGTTCTTGGAACAGCAAAGACACAGAACGGATGGAAGAGAACTCGAGAGAGAGGAATACACAAAAATACCACCTGCTATTTAATAGATATTTCTACTCCTGCACAAACTGATTTATTTCCTGACTACATCAAGTTGTAGTAAACTGATAATCAAATTGCAAAATGTAGGCTCGAATAGTCTCTTGTCACAGCTTTGAATTTCTCATTCAGTGAACACTTCGTCACAACTCATTTTTTAGTGAACAAAGCGCAGTTTGCGTAGTTACCCTAACAAGACATTTTACGGCGTTCATCGATGGGCAAACAGACACATTTGATAGATAGTCAGATATTTGATAGATATCTGTGAACATATGATAGATGGACACGTAGACATATCTGTCAGGCGGAATAACTGATCGTTAATGAATGTCAACACAGACAAAACTGACAGATGGGAACAGATATTTAATATATTAACGCACAGGAAATATTTAATGAAGGCCCACAGAGATATGCATAATAAATAAACCTATATAATAGTCATCTTTACAGAAAACAATAGATGGGGTAGCAATTATAAAACAGGCAAAGAAATGGTATCCGAGATATTATATATTGATAAATAGGTGTGTGTCTATATATGTATACATATATATGGTAAAAAGAAAAAATATATATATTTATATATATTCCCAAACATACAAAAGATGGACATACAGAACTATTAGACGATCTCTCCTAAGTTACAGCTGAATTAGCCATTTTGGCCATTAGCCACCTTGGAGCCATTTGGGTATACTTAATAGACAGTCAGATATAGCTGATAGATGACCAATATGTCTTTTTTTTTGCAGATCCCCATAGGAGAAAACATGGATTGATTCTCTGTCTGTCTAGAACCCACGTATATTGCTATTAGAGTCTCGCTTTTTTTTTTTCTTGTCTAAATGTTACACTCTTTGCTGCAATTCCAATTTATGGATTGTATGATTTCTCTCCTCCCTTAGATTCTAAAGTCTATATTCCTTAATTCTTGGTGCATTATGATACGCAGAAAAAGAGGTTAAAGTCCGCATGACCCGAGATTTCAAAAGAACAAGTGGGAATAAAACAGACAAGGGGCATGAGAAGGTAGAATATCATATTTTTTTTATATGAATATAATTAATGGAGTTTGATTATAATAATTTAAATTGATGTTTGATCCCTCAGCCTTCCTTTTCCCCTGTGTGTCTTCTCTAAGCTGTTCCCTCTGTTTCTACTGGGGGGTTTCTGTCCCCCCCTCCAACATATTTCAAGAGGCTGCCACTTTTTTGGTAAATGTTCTCCCCTTTTTATAGACTATGCATAATAGGGTAACACATTTCTTTAACCCCTTAAGGACCAAACTTCTGGAATAAAAGGGAATCATGACATGTCACACATGTCGTGTCCTTAAGGGGTTAAATATACATTTCTTTAACAACGTATGTTTACTATGTTTCATTAACATTTTGATATTTATGTTCTATTGACCTTTATATATATATATATATATACATATACATATATATATATATATATATATATATGTTTTCCATGTCTCCCATGATCATTTTCTCCTCTCATCTCGGTTTCCTCTCTCCATATATTATCTAGTCTATCTATCTTTTTCATTGTAGAACACTTTGCCCTATTAAGCCAGCCATTTCTTGTGATGAGTTCCTATCTTGTCTGGGCAAAATTATCTCCCCCTTTAACCCATTAAGGACCACACTTCTAGAATAAAAGGGAATCATCACATGTCACACATGTCATGTGTCCTTAAGGGGTTAAAGGCTAGTTGTCTCTCTAGTCTCTCTCTAATATCTCTCCTCTCTTGTAAGGTAGATCCATCTTGGGTTTGGTCATTTTTCTCTCAACCTCTAGGCTGCATGTCTTCCCTCCGGGGGTTTTGTCTCCACTCGTTTAGGCTAGAACCACTCTTCTTCTAGATTTTTTCACATATCTCGTTAGGCTAAATCTTATTTTCTCCTTTACTTTTTCTTCCTACTCTTATGGCCTTTTCACCACGTGCTATTTTCACCTAAGCTAATCACCACATCCTAAAAACACATTTTCTTTACTTCTTCCTTGCTATATATTTTTCTCCGTTATCCCCCCCCCTCTTTTCTCCACTAGACTTTTTGTATGCAATAAACCCTTGTCCTTTTAGAATGTGTTCCCTTATGCGTCTCTTTAATTTATCCTTTTTGAGTTGAGTTTAATAAGTTGTCTATTTCCACCACGTCCAGAATTCTGGTTTCTGTTTCTTCGCCAGAAAAGCAGCTTCTTCAACCAACTTCGACATTTTAACTGGTTTTGTATCACGTTTTCGAGACATGATCTCCTGCTTTGTTTATCCAACTTTGCTCTTTCAACAGAATCCCTCGTCTACAATGTGTACATGCATTTTCTCCACTGAATTTTGATTTGCCCTATTCCTTTTTCCAACTGTTTAACTCTCTGTCCACTACGAAAATAAATATTTTAAATTTTTTTTAATTTTTCAAGATTACCGATACCCTTTTTTACTTCTTTTTATATGTGGGATAAACTTTCTCTCACTGTAAATTTTACTGCTGAAGCACACAAATCGAAACAGTCACACAGCTTTGAATACTTTTAATATTTCTCAACAATAAAGTAAAGGGATTTAGTACCCAAACGGCATAGCCACAAAACAGAATTGTGTATCAAAAACGAAGAAAAAAAAGCTGACTGGACAAACCACTTCTTATTTGCTGTAAGTCTTAAACTTTTAAGGAAACAAATTATCACTATAAAGACAAGGTGACACTAGTGCAGAGTATACAAGGTACAATCACATTGCTGCAAACCTGCTGTTTTGCCACAAACACCTAAATCCCCACCTTGTATACGATAATATCATAAATATTCATCTCTATAAGCTACCATTACTGTATTGTGCTTTTTTCATTCCCAAAAACTTTAAGCCATGGTTAGGTTAAATTAGGGACATTAAAACATGATAACTGATTCTTCATTGCATCTTCTCAAAACGAATTTGTCCCTGAACATTTTGATTTTTAATTGACAGAAACTACACCTAAAAAATTAGATTTTTTTTATCCTTGTATCTGTTTCCATTAAGCTGCTGTTAAGGTACTGTGAGACCAGAAGAGAACTAAAATGATTTTTGTCCAACACCAGCTGGAGGGCTATAGGCACCTTGCAAAGTTCTAAGAAAGACATTAACCCCTAATTATAACATTTGGGTAAGTATTGCAACATTCTAACACGTCTGATGGGTACCGCATATTTATTTATGACTTAGCCGCATTTAACTTTAGTATCGAGGTCCTTATTTGTCTTCATTATACGTCCTACCTCGGATGTCTCTGGCATAAATCTCTTTCATGGTAATTAAGTCTGATAGTGCCAATCAGGGCAATATTCCAGAATAAAAAACTCCTACGGATGTTAGGATTTAGCATCACCTGACACCAGTTGTAAATATACCAGCCAGGCTACTTTGAAAAAAAATAACATTTAACCTTAGAAGTCCATAAGTACATTTTCTAAAATTAGATGTATTTTTTGAATAAAAACTTCAGAAGAAAGAAAATGTGAAAATTGAGGAGAGCAGAGGTTGATTGAAGTTTTCACCAGTAATATTATATATGTACGTGAGTTTGTATATATAATGTACTATATATTATATAAACACACATACTATATACACATGTATGTATAATAAACAAAGACACACGCTCAGCATCCTCGCCTTATTAACTTCTTAAAGTCCTATCTGTTAACATAATTAAAAAAATTCGAAATTACTACACAAGCCTAATATTTAGAAATCGATGGGGAGATAATTCAACCACCATCATAATATTATATCCCCTATAGTAATTCTTTTGTGAAAGAAAATTGACACACATGATTTTCTACTTTGCAGCCAACAGCTTAAAATCTCTGTTAAATAAAGAAGCCAGAGGATTTGACTTGGTTCTTATATTTCAAATTCTCGAGCCACTGCACAATAGAATGATGAGAAAAATGGCAAAAAACATGAATAAAAGATGTGGGTAAATCCAGCAGAGACTTGAATAGCCCCGGTTCTGATACACTCACCTGTCCATTCTTGCATAGGTCTGCCCACATGCTTGTACCATCACCACCTCTCATCAGCACATGGTACGTGAAGAAATATGTCCCTGGTACAGTACAGCTGAAACGGCCACTTGCTGCGTCGTAGTTGTTCCCAAGGTTGGTGACTACATCGTCAAATTTGAGAATCTCATAACCTTCATGAGGGTTCTTCAGCCCAGCGTAGAATGCCACTCGTGGAATAGTGGTGTATGTTGCTGTGCTGATGGCACCATTAACGCCTCCTCCGGGCAATCCTGGTGGTCCAGGCTTGCCTGGCTCCCCTCGTTCTCCTGGAGGTCCAACTGGCCCAGGTGGACCTGGTTCTCCAGGTTCTCCAGGTGGCCCAGGCTTCCCAGGACGTCCAGCTTTGCCTTGAGGACCTTGGACCAAGGTTGAAGGTGCTGACTGTCCTCTGTCGCTCAGCGGTTCAGCTCCAGTGCCAGCCCGGATACTGGTACTGGTGGTGGTGGCCCCAGTTTTGCTGAGGTAGGGGTCACACACCATGCGGCAAGTGCCCAACATCTCATAATGGCCATCAGAGCCCACTGAATTGACCAACACTGGAATAAGGATTACCAATATTAGGACCATCACCACACCAATAGCCACTGCAATCAAAGTCTTCCTCCCAAGGCCGAAAGGGGCCAGGGGGCGGGGGGGTGAACGGCTGGGGGGAGCTATGGTGCCGAGGAGGAAAAAGTGGGGTCAAAACAAAATGGCCCTTCCCAGGAGAGAAGGGCAGAGAGTGGTAGAGACTTTCAGCTGCAAAGTTACAAATCTGCAAAGTACAAGCGATAGAATGTAAAGTAGATTAGGTAGAGAGAGAAAAAGATTGTGGAAATAAGCGACTATGAGGTTTGTAAAAAGTAAAAAAAAATATATATATATTTTCTTCTACCTTTTTCAAGTAAGCTTTTTTTTTAAGCAAAAAACTGAAATGGGAAAATTTGGAGAAAATCTTAAAGAAGAAACAAATCAAAAACTATGTGGGGGAGAAAAGATAAAGAGAAAAGGCTCAAAAGTAGTAAGAGAAAAAAAAAGTAAATTTCTAGCATATAAGACAGTGAGATAGGGAATAGAATGAGACAGGGATATATAAAATAAATAGAATGCGAAGATCACAAAAAGAATGAAGAGGGAGGCTGTGAATATTTAAAGAGAAAATGAGTATGTAAGTCAGAAGTATGTGACACAGAGGGAGAAGCAGCAGCTATATCGGACAGGGAGAGAAGATAGAGCTGGAAGGAGGGAGATTAGAAAAGAGGGAGGAATCCGCTGAAACAGAAGGAAGTCAGGAAGGCAGCAGGGAATGTAACTTGTGAAAGGATGGTCTGGGGACAATGAGTCTTATATATGAGAGAGAGCAGTGCCCCCTAGAGGATAAAACAGGTGATACAGCTGTACAGAGATATAGAGATATAAACCTACAGGTACACTCCGATACAGGTGCAAACACAGGTGTAAGTAAGCACAGGTTTCATGCGGGGGGACGCAGCAGATAGCAGAAGAAATAAAAAAAATAGTTGAATGTAAAATTACAGCTTTTGTTTAAATTGTTAAAATGTGTGTTTATGCAGCTTTTCAGCGAAACCTGAAGTTTGCTCTGTTGAATACGTTCGTACTAATGCACAGGTTAGGCGAATCCTTTAAATGCCACGTGTTTCTGGAGCAGTTATGGTACACGCAGGGTTGATAATATTCATTAGTATTCATGCCGAATCTGGAAAACCTAGAAATTCAATGGAGATGTAATAATGGGATCATATGACACATGGGATTTTTATGAGAAAAGTTGAGGTTGAGTAACAAAGAACCACGTTTTTCTTTCATTTTTTGGAGAGGAGCTGGCTTTTTTTCTTTTTTTTTTTCTTTCCGTGCAGATAGGATAGTTGAATTTGAGAATCCGGGGTAGCACAGAAGCAGTGGGAGATCACTTACATTCAGTAGAGGAAATCTTAATTAGACATTTTTGTTCTGGCATCTCTCAATTAGCTGATCACTTGTGACTCATGCCAAGGCAAAAAAAAAACAACAGCAAAAAAGCCAGGACAGTAAATTTCAAAAACAACTTTTGTTTTCTACAAAATAAACAAATAAGCTTTTTTGGTTACATTAATTATTTTTACTGTTACGCTAACGAAACTTGATTACAATCCCACACTTGTTTTTTTTTAAAAAACGGTTTCTGAATTTCGGCCGCTTTTGAGTGTTGGGGTTTTAATACAATCACAATCCAAATAAGTTAGGCATGAACTTAAAACTGAGCGTGATGTCTTTTAACCCATTAAGGACGTTAGGCACGTTCCATGCCGTCCTACAATTTGTGGGTTTTAATGCTGTTAGGACAGCGTGGGGTGTTCTGTAGTTCTGTTGTGAGCAATGTTAAATTTCTCTCAGCTGGGGTCATATTTAGTGGTCCCAGACTGACAGATCTGTATGCAGTGCTCTAAGTAAGTGCCTCATATAGCACTTTAGATTACTCTAAATCACTGTGGCTGAACAATTGTGTTCAGCTTCACACTGAGGGAGATCACTGGTATTACCCTGCCAACAGTGCTCGACATGGAGCTTTACCAGCTGCCCACCACCTAGATCACAATAATATTGGCAGCAGGGACAGCATGCAGGAGCTGCAGCGTGAAAGGGAGATCTCTCTCTGCGCTCTGTACTGTGTGAGCCGGGAAATCCCTCTGCTGATGTCAGCAAAGAAGTCAGGAGAGGGAATCCCTCTCAGATTGGTTAAGGTTAGTGTAGAGCGAGGGTAGCCAAACTTCGGCACTCCAGATGTTGTGGACTACCATGGATCTCCCATGTTGCTTTGCTTGCATTACGGCTCTTAGAGCATTAAGGGAGATGTAGTCCACACCATCTGGAGTGCCAACGGTATAAGGTATAGGGTTAGTGCTAAAAAACAAAGATTTCATTAGATGAGAAGTTTACCAATTAAGGCTGATACATTAAACTATGTTGAGTTCTTTTTTTTTTTAAATGCACTTGATATGTAAACATTATTATAAGCAAGACTGTGAAAAAAATATTATAATGTTAATAAACAAAACCTCTTACTTAATGTTGTGTTAGATATAATTATAGGATATTTAAGCAATTTCTGCCCTTAAAAATACAATATATAATATGTAAGGGCATATAATATTTTTTTTTTATAAACTGCAATAATTACCTTGCATGGTTAAGTCCTCCTCTATCAGACAGCCACTAGAGGGACTTCCGGGTTCTTAGAACACGAAAAGTGTTTTAAACGACGCTGGACGTCCTCACACTATGCATGAGGACCTCCAGCGTTGCCGGAATCCCCATAGGAAAGCATTGTATAATGCTTTCCTATGGGGAGGTCTAATGCACACGCGCGGTAATTGCCCTGCATGCGCATTAGGTCTCCCCCACCGGCAGATGTCGACAGGGAGGAGCGTGGGCGGAGCCTGACATAGCGCTTAGGGACATCAGCGCTGGATTCAGGTAAGTAACTGAAGGGGTTTTAACCCCTTCAGCAACATGAGAAGGGGGGTGGGAGGGAGAGGGGCACTGCAGAGTCCTGCAGTGCCAGGAAAACTGATATGTTTTCCTGGCACTGGAGAGTCCCTTTAAATTACGGTAGAAATAAACTAGTTCTAAGTTTTGTTTTGGTTCAAAGATTGGACAACTGTCTCCGTTCTAAGAGGGATACTCAAAGTATCAAAACAACTTTAGTTTAAAACACTCCAGGCACCCAGACCACTTCTGCCCATTGGAGTGGTCTGGGTGCCAACTCCCACTACCCTTAACCCTGCAACTGTAATTATTGCAGTTTTCATAAACTGCAATAATTACCTTGCAGAGTTAACTCCTCCTCTAGTGGCCACTAGAGGGCACTTCCTGCTTCATAGCACAGGTTTTCTGTGCTAGAGCGTCGCTGGACGTCCTCACGCTGTATGAGGACCTCCAGCGTCGCTCAATTCCCCATGGGAAAGCACTGAAAAACATTTTCAATGCTCCTCTATGGAGAGCTCTAATTAGAGCTCAGTCTCCCCCCGCCGGCTGACGTGATGAAGGGGAGGAGCGGCGGCGACCCGAAACCACCGCTGAGGGACATCTGTGGGGGTCTCTGGTAAGTCACTGAAGGGGTTTTCACCCCTTCAGCAATGGGGGATGGGGGATGGGAGGGAGAGGAGACCTGCAGTGCCAGGAAAACAGATTGTTTTCCTGGCACTGGAGAGTAACTTTAATGAAGCAGTTTTAGTGTATATATCATGGACCTGCAGTCTTACTTCTCTGCCATTTAGGAGTCAAATCACTTTTGTTTCTGCTTATGCAGATTAGCTAGCCACACCTCCCCTGAATGTTATTCAGAAAGCCTCCATGAAGAAATGGTTTTATTTTCAAACAGAAGTAACAGCGCAGTGTGTTTACTTTAGAAGTTTTCTTTATCTCCTGCTCTTTTAATTGAACTTTAATCACACATGTGAGGTTCCTGTAGGCACTAATAGGCCATTAACAGAGAAGCAGATAAGAAATTCTAAATTAAACAGGCTATGCAATAAAGGAAGTTCAAACATTAGATCTCTTTTTACCAGAAATGTGTAAGGAGGCTGTATAGGTCACATACAGGCGAGTAATTTAACTCCTAAATGTAATTTAAAGTAATTTAACTCCTAAATGGCTGGGAATTGAGCATAATCTATGCACCAAAACAACCCCATTGTGCTAAAGTTGTTGTGGTACTTATAGAGTCCCTTTAAGAGGTTAATCTCACAATCTCAAGATCAAAATTTCAAGATTGTAAGTGTCACAGTTCGCACCATGCAAGCAGACTGCCAGGTGTGCACATCACTTTTCAGTGCCTGGCTGGGATTAAACCTGGGTCTTCTACATCCGAGTCAGTGATCTTACCTAATCACACTTCTCAGGTTTATTCTAGTTAATTTCTAATGCCATGGTATCTGCATCTCTAAGCCTGGACCGCTTCATACATGCTCGTGGTTCCTGGTTAAGTAGCTAATTAGCTACCTTTATAAGCCCTGCCTTGCCACTCCCTCCTTGTCAGATCGTTTTGTTCCTGTCTTGGAAACTGCAATGATAACACCCAATACGCAGAATGAAAATCCCCAGAACAATAAAGACAGATAGAAAGTCCCTATACCGGTCCTTAGAATGGCCGGAAATATAGAAACTATAAGAAAAGCCAGAAACAAGCCAAGGTCAAAGGAACACAGAAGTACACAAAATTAAAAGGGGCGGGCGCATAGTAGCAGGCGTCCCTGATGTTTAGTGCATCTATTCTCGGCGTGGGATCGGCAGTCCGACCGATCCTGATGTCAGCAGATCGGCGGACCGACAAGGTAAATGATCTACAGCTTACATCACCCCCCCTCTTAGAACCACCCACAGGGAAAGCAATCGGGAAAGCGAGAATGGGAAGCCCGCAGAAAGTGAGGAGCATGGACTTCATCAACCCCAACCCAGGACCTCTCTTCAGGACCATATCTCTTCCAATGAATCAAATACTGAAGAACACCCCTAGATATACAAGAATCTACATTATACTGGATCTCATATTCTTCCTGACCCTCCACCACAACAGGAGCAGGGGCAATGAAGGATCTGGTGAACCTATTACAAGAAAGAGGTTTCAATAAAGACACATAAAAGGTATTGGGGATACACAGACCAGATGGCAATTGTAACCTGTAAGAAACAGGGGTCATACGTCTCAGAATCTGATAGGGACCAATGAAACAAGGAGCTAATTTCTTGGAAGGCGCTTTAAGATTGATATTTTTGGTACTGAGCCAAACCCTATCACCCACTTGATAAGATGGGCCCCCCATACCGTGTCTGTCGGCATATTTTTTCTGCAAGGTGGCATTGTGAGTCAGGGTGCGTCGGACCTGCTCCCAAGTAGACCTCAGGCTACCTAAATATTACTCTACAGCTGGCATCTCCAAGGAAGGAAAGTCAGCCGGAAGAACAGAAGGGTGGAATCCATAGTTGAGGAAAAAAGGACTGTGGCTCGTGGATTCTGTTTGGGAACAATTATGAGCAAATTCAGCCCAGGGAAGCAGAGTCGCCCAATTATCCTGGTTGTCAAAGATAAAACAACGTAGGTACTGTTCCAGGGATTGATTAGTTCTTTCGATTAAGGGTGATAGGCCAAAGAATGACACAGCTTGATACCAAGCTGATTAGTAAACGTCTTCCAGAATCGAAAAAGTAAATTGAGGACCCCTATCTGACACTATCTCTTCTGGTATGCCATGCAAACGAAACACTTCTTTAACAAAAATATCTGATAATTCAATAGATGAGGGGAGTTTAGGTAAAGACACAAAATGTACCTTCTTAGAAAATCTATCAGAGACAGTCAAAACCACGGTATTGCCCTTAGATTTAGGTAATTCCACTATAAAATCAATGGATATGCTAGACCAAGGCTTCTTAGGAATGTCCAAAGCCTGCAATAGAACACAGGGCAAGACATATGCATGCACTGCCTCTTTAGAATGGGCGGGCGCACAGCGCTTAGTTCATCTGACTCCTGCTTTGACCTTCGGAACTGTTTATCGTATGTGCCTGATTTCCGCCTGCCCTGACCATTGGAACTGTACCTGACTACTCTATTGCATTTCACTTGTCTGTTCTGCGTATTCAGGAGTACTTTTCCTGCAAAGCCCCAGTGCATTGTTTCACAACCTTGGACATTTCTTCCTCGAGTCTCCTCAGTTTGTGTTAAACTGCGAGGGTGTGCCTTAACTCACCACTTCGGACTTCAGCCTCCAGGTAAAATCCTTACAGTAAGGTATACAATAATTTAAAATGGAGATTTTACAGGTTTAGCAATTATGTCACAGTAGTGATGATTAAAGGTGACATGAAATTAACCTGTTGTGTTTCAACATTGAATTGTGTGTTCAAAGTGGACATTTTTGTGGGTATGTGAATTTTAGGTGTTGTCAATTTCATTAAGTTATACCGTGCTTATTTATACTTGGTACTTAATTAATCAGGAATAAACAGGAAGCATATGGCATATTTGTCTTATTTATGCACATTGTTATGTTTATTTTGTTGAGTTCTTAGTAGCTTCTCAATTTTACCACATGACAGGAGGCTTCATATTTGCATATCTTTCTTTACTGAAAACTCCAGCAGCATAGAAACATAACAACCAATCAGAAAAATGTTATGATGCCCATAAAAGGCCCTGTCTATGACATCACTTCCTCTTTCTTTGCTGCTCCAGCCATACATCAGGTCAGAGTATTTTACCTCTCTGGTAGATTCTTAATTTACACTGTTTTTTTTTTTTTTGATTGTCATACCACTATATATTACTCTATTTATTGCTAACACCTGCTACCTTGGCCCCCCTTATTCCTGTCCCTTCACTGTATCCCTCTGTTTTTTCCCCCCTTTTTATTTCCACCTTACTGCCTGGTATCCGCGGGCGCAACGACTACCCGTGTCGCGCTCGCCTCGCGGACCGGCCCTTCACTTAGACAGGGGACTGTATGGGGACGGGTGGAGGGAGGCTGGGGTCAGCGTTTGTGTTGCATTTATCCCCTTTGTTTTGCACCTTCACATGTGGGCGGCGGCCATCTTGGATCTCGCGGCTCGCGAGATACCCGACGGCCGCCTTCCCTGCTCGCTCGGCGGATCAGGAACTCACCCGACCGCCGTGCTCCACAAGTGTATGCTCTCCCAAGCGAACAATGGGAGAGTGCAAGCTGGATCTCAGTTTTTTTCTCCATATATTCTTTCGATGTATTTTGCCACAGTGCCTGCCAAACAAATACTTACATGCAGGCATTAAAGGAGATTATGTCTTTGTACCTTACTCAGGGTCTATACCTTATACAGGGTCATACTATATTACTATACCCTACACAGGGTCATACTATATTACTATACCCTACAGGAATCACCCGATCACCGCGCCCTGCATCTGGATTAACCCCTTCAGGGGTCCCCCTCTCTGGGCACATTCATTTATTGATACAATTATTATTTTTTATTCTCATGGATATATCTCTCATGGTGCCTTACACTGGATGATTATATGTTGAGCAGGCACACAATCTATGTATTATTGTGAAGCCATACAATATCACAGTCGTTATACAAAACATATACTGTACCTATAACAAGATCAACTATATCACTGTACCCTACGAAGGGCATATTGTGTTACTGTACCCTACAAAGGGCATATTATATTATATTATTGTACCCTACAGAGGGTCATATTATATTACTGTACCTGACGGTGCAAATTTATGTGGGTGTCCTCTGGGTATTTTTTCATGGCACACCACCTGGGGTGACCCCCCAGATATGCATGCAAGGTCACTGACAGACCATTACCTTTGATGTGGGTGTCCTCTGGGTTACCATGGCACACCACCCGGGGTGAACCCCGATCATATGCATGGAGGCCTACGCCTCAACTTTACCACTGATTACTACAGACATATATGGATGTTTAACCCCTTAAGGACCAAACTTTTGGAATAAAAGGGAATCATGACATGTCACACATGATCGATATTTCTGCCTGGTCGGCCTGGAGTGATTGGTGTGTGGAAAGGGATTCCGATCCCTTTACCGCACCTGTCCCACTGATCCTCAACTATCTGTCACACCTGGTCTCGTTGGGTCGGTCATATCGATCCCTCAACGTGATCAGATCCGCCATATCGGCGGCGCACGTTCCGGTACAGGGCAGACCAGTAGGTCAAGATACACTGGTTTGTCGACTACTGCGGGGTGCCGAATTGTCGAGATCCCTGCACCCAAATATTCACGCCTCTGGCAGGTGGATGTGGTGCTGAGATTCCTTAGGGAATGGCCGGACAATCCTTGTTTGTCACTGAAGCAACTTTCAGCCAAACTAGCCCTCTTATTATGCCTCGCCTCATTTAGACGGTGGCGGACGTTAGGGCTTGCGATATGGATGGTTTCTCTCTCACACCAGACGGGGTTACCTTTACCATGTCGAGACGAACTAAGTCTGATTCGTCTTCAGTGTCATACCCATGCTTTGTGTCAGACGCCACACTATGCGTGGTCAGAACGCTAATGGGGTACACCAATATCTCTACCCCCTTCGAACTCATTCGACGGATCACCTTCTGACTTCTTACGTGAACCCTCATGGACCGGTGTCTACCGCAACACTGGCCAGATGGGTCCGCTGGTTTTTGTCTTTAGCGTCGAACCTTGTTTCGGAGCCCACTCGGTCAGGGGAGCGGCGGCCTCACAAACCTTTTCGGCCGACGCTTCCCTAGCCGACATTATACGCTGCGCGGACTGAGCGCGAGAGAGTACGTTTAGAACGTTCTATTTTTGGCAAACATCTCATGCTTCCTTCACATTGGTCAATTCAAAGCTTTAAAAATGCAAATATGAAGCCTCCTGTCATGTGGTAAAATTGAAGATTATATTAGCTTTAGTGTACTAATAATCTTAATTTTAGTAATGACAGGAGGCGAATATTTCCCACCCTATAGGATCCCTCCCATGTTTCTCGTGTTGAACAGAATATGTCCTTTATGTTCAGGAAGGTAAGTACGTATGGTTTGTATGTTTGCTACTTAGACCTGTATCTTGTGGGTCTTGTATTGGCTGAATATTAGACATGAACCTTGCATTATGTTGTGTTTATAGATTCTTAAATATCATTGCGTTAGAATAAATATATATTGATATGTTTCACATTCTAATGTTCGTTGGTATATCAGATGCTTAATGCTTATTGTATGCGGACAAGTTATCACGCCAGATACCTTTCACCTTTTTCTTTTTCTTGCAGCGTGAACGTCTTCTCATCGAGACAAAGATTCACCTTACATACCTCTGCATCGCGGAACTAATGGAGTTGGATATTCTAATATGTTGTTGAACTGTTGACGTAATATGATTATGTCTCTTGTTGTTATTTATTGTTTCGCTTCAAAGAAAGTGATGTCATAGACAGGGCCTTTTATGGGCATCATAACATTTTTCTGATTGGTTGTTATGTTTCTATGCTGCTGGAGTTTTCAGTAAAGAAAGATATGCAAATATTCGCCTCCTGTCATTACTAAAATTAAGATTATTAGTACACTAAAGCTAATATAATCTTCAGTTGTTGTCAGTGGTTTTTTAAGCATTTTTTTTTGTACTTTAATCTGATAAATGAAAGATGCCTCCGTTAATGTGTTGATAAATCTTATCTGGAGTAATTGTGATCACTTAAGCTTGACTGATTAACGTAAGGTGTGAGGCCCTTTTTTGTCGAACCAGTAATGCCAAACGTGTTCTCTAAAAACAACAAATGTTATGATCGTGACTGCATCAACATTATTAATGGCTCATCGACAGCCATTAACATGTACAATAATGAATTATTAAATGATAAATTGTGATCAAGGCCAAAGTTGCTTACACAGGAGCAGATAAAATATAGCCTTTACTTTCTGGACTATTTCCGATGTTGTGCTTTCTTCTTATTTGCCTACTTAAAGGCAAATGGCACATTCAAACATGTATTCCTAAATATATAGTGTCCTTCTAACTAGTTAGGTGACTGCCCATCCCCCTTCAACAAAATAAAGACATTTTACTTATCCTATCTCCCTCGCAGTGCTGGCCTCCATGATGCCGTTCCACCTTCAAGGCTGAGATCATCAAGACTGGCGATCTCAGCCAATCCAATGCTTTTCCATATAGAAACCAGGTTTAATGATGATGTGATGTGTGTCATTAACCCATTCTGTTCAATACTAGCATTGCAGTGTGGGTTTCTTTAACAATAGTAATGTGGACATTTGTTGTTCTCAGTTTTGCCACGTTATATTGTAGTAACAATGCTTTTTTGTCCTTAAAGGAACACTATAGCGTCAGGAATACTGAAGCGAACAATATAGTGTCCGCCTCCACTCGGCGGTGGAAAGGGTCTATAAACCTATTACAATTACCTCATTCCAGCGCAGAGGTCCCTTGGCACTGTCTTCGTCTCCGCCTCCTATGACCTTGGCAATGGGGGAAAAGCGAATGTGCGTGCATGGTGAGATCAGCACCCACATTAGGCCTTTACTAAAACAATTATTATTATGTTATTATTTATATAGCGCCAACAATTTCCGCAGTGGGTGGACGAACAGACATGTACTTGTAATCATGCAAGTTGGACACACAGGAACAGAGGGGTTGAGGGCCCTGCTCAATGAGCTTACATGCTAGAGGGAGTGGGGTAAAGTGACACAAAAAGGTAAGGATAGTATTAGACTAATGACAGTTGCAAGAGAGGAATCAGTCGGGAGCTATTAACAGTTTAATTGATACGCTTTTATAAAGAAGTGGGTTTTTAACGATTTTTTGAAGGAGTGGAGACTGGGTGAGAATCTAACGGAGGAGGAAAGCCCTCGAGAAGTCTTGAAGGCGAGCATCAGAGGTGGGTATACAGACAGAAGATAGGAGTAAGACAATGCTTTCCTATGTGTTAGTGCAAAGAGTGAGGACATCCAGCATCTTGTCACGGAGGTAAACTTAGTGAAAATGGGAGACCGCGACAATAGCCAGTCTTAACACTGCAATATAAACACTGCAGTTTCTCTGAATGAGATGCCTATAATGGTCTGGATGCCTATAATGTCCCTTTAAAGGAGCTTCTATCACCCTACTCCCTTCAAGTTCCTACACCTCTCCCTGGCTGTGGTGATGGTAATGGTTTGGGAATATATTATCTGTGAATATGACAATGAGTTCAGTGTAGTCCAAATGTATCCACTGTCACCAGACTTTTTAGGATGTGGTGAAATTGGGGATTTTGGAGCATTATTGCACAGTGGACAAGTTTGCATCAATTATATGATGCTATCGGAGCAGCACGGACCAGAATTTCCACGGAACCTTTACCTCCAGACTGCAGATTGACATCTGATCATCAATGCTTTTTTTGGAACACGTGTTGAACTATTACTCTAATTCTAGAATTCAGTGACATGTTTTGTGTGTGTTGACATAATTCTGTAATAATCGCCCTTGTACTTTTTATTCATAATATTTCTCTATCAAGCTCAAATCTTTCTGTACTTGAATTCACCTCTATTTTTGGGTGTTAGTGACCCTGTACATTCACATACAGTTGGCTGACATTCCTCCTTAGGATGCAGATGCCGCCTATGTTTCCAATCTCAAAAATATAAAGTATGCAAATTTATAAACATCTTTAAATAAAAGTGAGCATTTTTTCCCCCTGATGTTTCTACTAAATATTATTGGGCTGAAACATCTGTCGGTACATTTCTATTTTTTTTATTTCTTTTTCTCTAGGTTTTCACCAATGTAGGTCACTTTGCTGTATTAAATCATATATATCTCGATCCTTGAAGTTAAGCATTCCTGAGAACTATTCAACTAAGCTCACACTGAGACTCTTGAAAATATAATCTCTTTCCCTTGCCATTTTTATTTGAAGTTACTTTTTTTTTTTTTTTACTTCTATAGAGGTAGCACAGCCTTGCGGATGTACTAATTATTATTTCAGAATTAGATTTATCAAGAAGATAATTTGTGAAACATAAAAATAGCAGCTGATGCCAAAACTGTAGAGTTCCCAGGTGTTGTATCATGATGCACGTTGAACCGAACTGTCATTTACTAATGTTACGTGCTAACTAGTCAATGACTAGCTGACTAGTGAAAATGTTAGCACAAAGATTAACTAGCTGACTATTACGTACACTTCTATGAAAACAATTAGATGAATCTTTTAGATAATATCACGACTGTCATGTATAATTGGGAAATATTGCAAAAGAACAAATTAATGCATTATAGTTAACTGTTTCAGTTCTGTAGAGTCTGCCTAATTTTACTTTTCTACAACGCTCTCAATACTTTCATCCAAGCCTCAACATCTTTTCCTCTACACAATCATACCTTATTCACTGGTTAAGTAATTAGGAATTATTATATTTTTTATGGACATCTTCATCCACCTTTTATTGGTCAGAGATGGGGTGGGAAGCCACTCAATTTGTGTCTGGTTTACTAGGGGTAAACTTGCTTGTTTAATTTGCCATCTTACCACCCACGAACAAAGTGGCCGAAAAGAGGGGCTCATCATATTAGGGTGATCAATATTTTAACTGAAACATATTTATCTATATATTGTTCTGCAGGCCTGTCAGTGTTGTGACTTAAAGAGGAACTTGGAATGGGGACTAGATGGGTCCTTGATTGCGTCTCTTCCGTGGTGTTTTTAGGGTCTCCCCAAACCGAGAGAGAGTCAGCCACTACTTTCAACTCCCCCGGGACATGCTGGGCCTGCATCCACACATTAAACCTTAAACTTAGCAGCACCAGATGTTGCAAGAGAGCCAGAACTGGAGGAGACACAGACGACAATCGGTTAATCACATGGACCACACTTATATTGTCTGTGTGAAAAACCACCACACGATCCCGAAAACCCTCTCCCCATAATGCCAGAGCCACCACTATGGGAAAGTTACAAAATTGTTAGGTTACGCATGACATCTAAATCACTGAACCACTAGCCACTCCAAAAACAAAGCAAAAAGTTCAAAATATGAACACGAAATGGAGCAGCCCATGGGGAGGCACATGTAATAGAAATACGAGCCCTAAAAATGACAACATAGAAGGTGGAAACATTCCAGGTGAACGGAAACTACCGAAATGCCAATTCAATGTCCGATGCCCCCGCTCTCCTAACCAGCAACAGCGCCCAATCGAAGGAGGCGTACCGAACCCTACTGAACTCCTTGTCAATGTCATCATTCACCGAACTCCCAACCAGATAGGACAGGTGATGAAGTGACGCAGAACATCCAGGCGTAGCTTGGAGTTGTCCTGCGTCTCACCGTCACTTCCACCCCAGCCAGAAAAGAAGGGGGACTTCTTGATCACTCTTCCCATGCTCTGCCATCTTGGGTCTGATTCCCTACCGCCTCCTGGCAGCCCGGGATCCTCCACTCACCACGCCACTGACGAGTGCAGACTGCCTTCCGACCTGCGCTACGCTGCTGCATCAAACCGGACTTGGTGAAAGGCGTGTAGGAGGTCTGTACTGCCCCGGCCTCCTATCGCTGGCCAGACATGGGCCCTATGCTGCCTGCTGCTCCACTCCCATCAACTCCTAGGGAAGACCGGGCACTGGTATACATACTGCGGTCGCAGGGGTCGCAACTGCCCTCCAGGGGGCTCGGCCGCCCTGCGACCCGGGTATGTATGCCAGTGCCGCCACGGCCGCATTTTGACAGCCTCTTCTCCTGGGGGGCCCAGGAGCTGGCCACCTAAGGGCCCCCCCGAGGCTGGCAGTGGCATCACTTGGCGGGCGGGTGCACGAGGGAGCATTCTCCCCTGAGCTCTCTCTGTCCAGCCCCCTCGCGCGCACCGTAGTGATGCCGGAATATGACGTCACTGCGGCTCTGGCATCAGTAAGCAGCACGCAAGGGATCTGAGGAGGATCATTGCTCCCTTGCCATCTGCAGTGACCGGCCGCCCAGCAACCAAACTGGACCTCAGGGAAAGCTGGAATCCCCTCAGCACTTCCAAAGGTAGGGAGGCTGGGGGATTAAAGTAAAAAAAAAATGTGTATGTGTGTGTGTCAGTGAGTGTGTTACTGTGTGTGTGTCTGTTACTGAGTGTTTTAGTTTGTGTGTGTCTGTTATTGAGCGTGTATCTGCTAGTGAGTGTCAATGAGTGTGTTAGTTTTTAGGTGTCAGTAGGTGCGTGTGTGTGTTTGTCAGTGCCTGTGTGTCTGTTATTGAGCGTGTTAGTTGTGTGTTTGTGTGTGTCAGTTTGTGTGTGTCTGTTAGTGAGTCTGTTTGGTGAGTCTGTTTGGTGTCTGTGTGTTTGTCAGTGAAATTGTATGTGAGAGTGTGTGTGTGTGCTTGTCTGTTAGTGAATGTGTGTTTTTTAGTGAGAGCGTATATGTGTTTGTCAGTGAGTGTGTATGTGGGTCTGTCACTATGAGTGTGTGTCTGCATGTGTGTGTGTGTGTGCGTGCCTGTATGTGGGTCTGTATGTGTATCTCTTGGTCTGCATGGGTATCTGTTTGTCTGCATGTGTATCTGAATGTTTGTCATTAAAGGACCACTATAGTGCCAGGAAAACAAACTTGTTTTCCCGGCACTATATAGTCCTTAGGTCCCCCCCACCCTTGTGGTCCCCCTCCTGCTGGGCTGAAGGGGTGAAATCCCCTTCAGCACTTACCTTTCTCCAGCATCGGGCTCCCTTGGCGCTGGGGATCTCTCCTCCTCGATCCACCTCTCAGCTCCGAATGCGCATGCGCGGCAAGAGCCACGCGCGCATTCAAACCACCCATAGGAAAACATTACTCAATGCTTTCCAATGGATGTCCAGCGTCTTCTCACTGTGATTTTCACAGTGAGAATCGCGGAAGCGCCTCTAGCGGCTGTCAGTGAGACAGCTACTAGAGACTGGATTAACCCTCACTGAAACATAACAGTTTTCAGCTGCAGGGTTAAAACTAGAGGGACCTGGCACCCAAACCACTTCATTGAGCTGTGACCTCTGCGACCAGGTGCCCGCCGCCATTTGTTGCGGCCCCAGTCCGAGCAGTGTAAGCGCCGGGGGTGGGGGGCAACGGATCTGTTTTCGCACCGGGGCCCCATGGATCGTGTGTACGTGTGAGACTGGGTATCACCTCTGTAAGGGTACCTGCTCCATTGGAAGCCAGGTAAGCCTGCGGCATCCCAATCAGCGCATCTTTGGACAGACACTGCAGCCATAGTGAAGAAGGGGAACCTAGGGAAGTAAAAACAGATCCCACAAAACTAAATCTCTCTCCTTTTTTTTCTCTTTTTTTTTTACAGCAGAAAGCACAAGGGAAAAACCTGTTCCAGACTTTCCTTCTGCAAATGGTGAGTAACCTCCCCTCTACACCCCTTCTTATACAGTCACATATCTGAAACTATTGTATCCCTCTATATCCCACTCCTTACTGTGGGGCAGCAGTTATTGTCCTCCTTCCTTACAGTCCAGGGGATTTCTATAGTTTATCTAATTAAAATACAATCCTATCAGTGTTCTGGATTAGAGGGCAATTTAGGCAGTTTTGCTGCAGTGGAGCCTTTTCTCTCATTTAGAGGAGCACAGGGCATCCGTTAAGTTATAGGTAGTTACTAAAGATCACAGGCAATAAGACAAACTAATTTCTGGAATTTGTATGTCTTACTATGGAAGCATTTTATCAACAGGTAACTTTCTCTCCTACGCTAAGGTAGCCTCGCTTTGACGGTTGCATAGCAGAAATACAAGTAATTAATCATGTTGGCCGTTTTTTTAATATTTATTTATTTATTTTTATGCACATTGAATGCAGTTACACAGATGATCCCATATTGTCATAATAGGGCGTCCAATTAGTGTGTGTAGGAAGCAATCAGAACAATTAGTTAACTCAAAAGGTTTTACAAAACGTTGCCCTGTGACATGCAATGATTGATCAAGTGTACATTCCTGTGTTTAACAGAACATTGTCAAATCGATGGATAAATGGTAAGTCTAATTAGCCTGAATTGTGGATGGTTGGTGGGCATTATATAACTTATCCACTTACTGATCAACAAATCCCCTTCCCCCAGTTGTTTCTGGGTTAAACCTATTACTATGTATATTTTGAAAGACTACAATCAGATAATTTAACTGTGGGTTCCTGTCATGTTGATGTTGGTACAAGTTCTGAGGGAGTCAAGTCCAAATGTCACCTCTTCCTAATTTGGTCCCTCTCACAGGGTGAGAGATATAAGACAGAGAAAAGGAGGAGAACTCGGACAATAAGGGCCAGAGACAAACTGATTTGGAGAGACAGACTAATAGACTAAGCTCATTTGAGCAGGGTCCTTTTCAACCTATCGTTCCTGTAAGTTTTCTTGTAATTGTCCTATTAATAGTTAAATCCCCCCTCTTATAATATTGTTACATATAGTTACATAGTTACATAGCTGAAAAGAGACTTGCGTCCATCAAGTTCAGCCTTCCTCACATTTGTTTTTTGCTGTTGATCCAAAAGAAGGCAAAAAAAAACCCTAGTTTGAAGCACAATTTTGCAACAAGCTAGGAAAAAAATTCCTTCTTGACCCCAGAATGGCAGTCAGATTTATCCTTGGATCAAGCAGTTATTACCCTACATTGAAAGATTATATTCTTGAATATTCTGTTTTTGCAAGTATGCATCTAGTAGCTGATTGAACATCTGTATGGACTCTGATAAAACCACTTTTTCAGGCAGAGAATTCCACATCCTGATTGTTCTTACAGTAAAAAAACCTTTCCTTTGCCTTAGACGAAATCTTCTTTCTTCCAGTCTAAACGCATGGCCTTGTGTCCTATGTAAAGTCCAGTTTGTGAATAGATTTCCACACAATGGTTTGTATTGGCCCCGAATATATTTGTATAATGTTATCATATCCCCTCTCAGGCAACGTTTTTCTAAACTAAATAGGTTTAAATGTGTTAACCTTTCTTCATAGCTGATATGTTCCATTCCTTTTATTAATTTTGTAGCCCGCCTCTGCACTTTTTCTAGTGCCATAATATCCTTGTTTAGAACAGGTGCCCAAAATTGCACAGCATATTCAATATGTGGTCTTACCAGTGATTTATAAAGAGGTAAAATGATATTCTCAGAAAAAAAAGAAGGATAGTGCGTAGGCGCTTCACTGTAATTTTGACAATTCTGTATATAGTATAAAGTATACAATAGATGGTGTAACCGGTACCCTAGTGCTTCCCTTATACACCAGATTTACATAATACAATAAAAAGAGACAAATACCAGTATATACACCTCCCCAATGTGATCACCACAAAAATAAGTGATATTACCAATATAGAACTGGACTGTAATGTAAACAGATGAGACTCCAAAGGTTTTATATTTAACCTTTGGAGTCTCATCTATTTGGACCACCTGGATCGTTAGCCAGTTATTGGCACCCCTGAGCCTGCTATACAGAGCCTGGTACGGCTCTGGAGAATGTGAGTGAGAATCACATACCTATTTATCACTTATTTATTATCATACAGTTTGCACTATGTTTTTTCTATTTTAGTTTATACCCCAATCAAGTTCTACGCTGTTTACATTACAGTTCGTATAAAATATATTCTCGCCCCGAGAATGAATGCCCTTTTTCATGCATGACAATACCTTACTGGCCTTGGTCACTGCTGATTGACATTGCACATTGTTGCATAGTTTGTTGTCTATAACAATTCCCAAGTCCTTTTCATGTGTTGTTATCCCTAATTCGCTTCCATTAAGGGTATACGTTGCTTGTGTATTCTTTACGCCGAAGTGCATAACTGCATTTTTCAACATTAAATTTCATCTGCCATTTGAGTGCCCAGTCCCCCAGTCTATCTAAATCCCTCTGCAGCAAAGTAATATCTTGCTCACATTGTATTATTTTACAAAGTTTTGTGTCATCTGCAAACACTGAAACATGACTTTCAATGCTGTCTTCAAGATCATTCATTATAAACATGTTAAATAGAGGGGATCCCAGAATAGACCCGTGAGGGACACCACTTGCCACCTCTGTCTAGCTTGAAAATGTACCATTAATGACAACTCTTTGTACTCTGTTTTTAAGCCAATGTTCTACCCAAGAACATGCGCTACGGAATCTGTTGGCGCTATATACATGTCAATAATAATATGACTGACGTGGTGATTAAGAGGAGAGCAAGGACAAACATGCATGGGCATCGACTTGCCCCCTCCCCCCCCTGTTTCCCCCTCCGGATTTTTCAGCTTGTTCTGCTATTTTTCATGTAAGATTGAAAATGCAGTGCAATACCGGTGCCGGACAGTAGGTGGCGCTGTGTATGGAAAGAGACAGGGATAGGAAGCTACAACTTATCCCAGCTTCTCTCTCCTAACTGAATCCGCAGGGGAGCAGCACATGCAGCCAGAGACAGCCTACACATCAGGTAAGTGAGGCATGGGGGGGTGGGGGGAGCCTATAGATCAGAGAAGTGAGGCATAGGGGGGGCAGCCTAGAGATCAGGGAAATGAGGCATGGGGGCCTGAGATCAGGAAGTGAGGTAATGGGGCAGCCTATAGATCAGGGAAGTGAGGCATGGGGAGGCAGCCTATAGATCAGGGAAGTGAGGCATGGGGGGCAGCCTATAGATCAGGGAAGTGAGGCATGGGGACAGCCTATAGATCAGGGACATGAGGCATGGGAGGCAGCCTATAGATCAGGGAAGTGAAGCATGTGGGGCAGCCTAGAGATCAGGGAAGTGAGGTGGGGCAGCCCAGATCAGGGAAGGAGGCATGGGGGCAGCCAATAGATCAGGGAAGTGGAGGCATGGGGGGCAGCCCAGATCAGGAAGTGAGGGATGGGGGATCAGTCATCAGGGATCAGGGAAGTGAGGGATGGGGGGCAGCCTATAGATCGGGGAAGTGAGAGATGGGGGATCCACCTACAGATCAGGTAAGTGAGGGATGGGGGCATACAACCTATAGATCATGTAAGTGAGGGATGGGGCAGCCTACAGGATGGGTCAGCAAGGAGCAGGAAGATAAAGTAAGAGAAGGAGCAGAAAGGAGAAGGAATAGAAATGAGCAGGAAGGGACATCAAAGAGCAGAAAGGGGCAGCAAGGAGCTGGAAGGGACAGCAAGAAGCACAAAAGGTAAAGTAGGAGAAGGAGCACAAAGAAACAAAAATGAGCAGCAAGGAGCAGGAAGTGGCAGAAAGGGTCAGCAAAGAGCTGGAAAGGACAGAAGGAGCATAAAGGTAAAGTAGGAGAAGGAACAGAAATGAGCAGGAAGGGACATCAAAGAGCAGAAAGGGGCAGCAAGGAGCTGGAAGGGACAGCAAGAAGCACAAAAGGTAAAGTAGGAGAAGGAGCACAAAGAAACAAAAATGAGCAGCAAGGAGCAGGAAGTGGCAGAAAGGGTCAGCAAAGAGCTGGAAAGGACAGAAGGAGCATAAAGGTAAAGTAGGAGAAGGAACAGAAATGAGCAGGAAGGGTCAGCAATGAGCTGGAAGGGGCAGAAGGAGCACAAACGTAAAGTAGTAGAAGGAGCAGAAATTAGCAGGAAGGGTCTGCAAGGAGCAGGAAAGGGCAGCCAGGAGCAGGAAGGGTCTGCAAGGAGAAGAAATGGTCTGCAAAGAGCAGAAAGGGACAGAAGGAGCACAAAGGTAAAGGAGCAGAAAGAATCAGGAGGAGCACAAAGGTAAAGTAGGAGAAGGAGCAGAAAAGGGTAGCAAGGAGCAGATAGGGTCTGCAAGGAGCAGAAAGGGATCAGAAAGAGAAAGGAGCAGAAGGGGAGCAACATAAGCAGAAAGGTAAAGGAGCAGAAGGAGGAAAGAGGACAGTGTCAGAAGAAAAAGAAGACTGTGTCAAATGAAGGAAAAGAAAAGGAGATTGGAGCAGGAAGGACAAGTATAGTGAACCCACCACTTTATTCTGGACACCACATCATAAGACTTTGGTACCTGGGCCGGGCAGGGACCTTCTCATCTCCCCAGGTAAAAAAAAATCAGTTTTAATGTGTTCACTTTTATTTACTGAGTGTCAGGAAGCACAGAGTGTCGCTGGGTAGGAGTGTCGCTATTTGGGTAGAGCGGTCAGCTGGCACTCTAAGCCAATCAGTAGCTCCCCATTCATAAAAAGTAAAACATTTTTATGAACCGGGAACTGACGTCAATCTGCACTTCCTGACACTCGTTTCAGAAGCCGAATACCACTGAGCGACCTGGAGATCTGGAGCTGGAGGAAGCCTTTGGGGTTAAACCATTTGAGAGTGGTTTAACCCCTTAAAGGAAAGAGAGCACCCAGGGGCTTCCTGGCATCATAGAATTTTCATTTAGATGAAGTTGTTATGGTGACCAGAATGTGACTTTAATTTGCTTAAAGGAACACTATACTGTCAGGAATACAAACATGTCTTCCTGACACCATAGTTGTGAAAACGCTATTCACCCTGGCTTTATGTGATAATAACTATGCCCCTTCCCTTTCATGACACTGTCAAAAAGGGACCAAGCATGGATGTCATTACAATTATGCCCCCCCCCCGGAAACATTTCTGCGGACGCCCATGCAAACATGTAAAGGAGAGCCAAGCAGGAACTGAGAAACACAGAGGAATAAGATTCCACGGGGATCTAGGTGGGTTATTAGTGTCCCCTTCATTCTTCCCATGGGGGTGGTTATTCAAAACAAGGTGGTTTCCAGAAAAAAACACCCCAGAACCCAAGTATTCTCAATGTACTGGAAAGTAATGTTTATATGTATTTCTCATTCCAGTTTGTCTAAACAGAACATTATTTAATGGAATAAAAAACAAAAATGTTGGCTTCACAGAAAACCTTAAAAATATAAAAAAAACATTTATGATGAATAGCCCTTAAGCTGTAGATGGCACTGTTTAGTTCAGGTTACTGTGTGTATATTTGTGTTGGAAAGAGGGAGTAGCACATTCGCAGGTGTTATAGAGTAAAAAGATGAAAAATTAATAAATATATATATAGTGCAGTATTTTCGTAATGTGAGAAACAATTAAAAAAGGAAGTGCACATACAAATGAGTGGAGCCGTCAAAAGTTCCACTTATAGGCACGTGAGCTGTATAATTACTGCTTAAGGGTGCTTGTAGTGTCCTTTGGTTATGTTTGCAAATCCAAGGTTCATGCAACAAAAACAGAAAATTATCATATAGTGTAATATATTCAAATGTAGTAAAAAAATATAGAAGCAAAATTACACTCCCGTTGCAAAGAGCCTAAAAAATAGCTCTTAAGGTGTAGCAAAGGGTGGTACAATCCTCACTCTGGGATTACTGGCAGGCTCAATTCTTCTCCGTATTGCATATGTAATAAAACAGAAAAAATATATAGTGCACACTGTGATGTAAGGTAGGTTCTAACAAATGGAAAATGACTTACAAAATGTAAGCTTTACTCAACCGATATAGCAGGGGTGGTATATTCCCTACCAGGGCCGGTGCTAGGATTTTTGACTACACAGGCGAAGATCCATTTTGACTCCCCCCCCCCCAAAAAAAAAATCAACAATGTATCTTCACCTCTGTGTCTCGTAGCCCCCTTTTGAATTTCTTACCCCCATTAGTGTTGCATATCCACTCTCTTGAATGTCTTATCCCTTTGGCCCCTTTGTGCCTTACACCCCCCTTTAGTGTGTCTCCTACAACACCTCTTATGTATTTCTTACTTCCCCGCCAGCCCCTATCTATCTCTTTTTCTCCCACATAGACATAGATACAGGCAAAAATACATACATGCACAAATACACAAACATACAGACACACAACCATACAAGCACACAGACATAATTTTTCAGGCACACAGTCACAAAGATATACAGACACACAGTCATAAAAGGCACACAAACAAACACAGTCATACAATCTACACATACAGGTACATTGTCATACAAACACAGACATACATTCATACAGACACAGGCACTCACAGAAATACAGACACAGACATAAAGAAACATAGAGACAGGCATACAGAGACATACATACACAGACAAACAAAGACCCCTGCACACTGATACCGTGTAAATGCTCCGGCTATCAACAGTGGTGGATGCTCCGTGTCAGGCGGACATCGCTGGATCCACCAGTAAAGTCTTCAAAAGGAATAAACGCAGGCAACACTCCAATAGTAAGGATGGTATATTTGTTGGTAGGTGAACCACCCCATAGAAAGTGTGATGTTTCAGCTCATGCAATAAGGCTCTGCTGAGCCGAAACGATGCACTTTCTTTGGGGTGGTTCACCTATCAATAAATATACCAGCCGTACTATTGGAGTGTTGCCTGCGTTTATTCCTTTTGAATACATACACACAGTCATACAGAGACATACATACTGTATGTCTCTGTATGACGGTCTGTGTATGTACACAGGATGGCTAAAAGATAGATCCCCATCTGTCGTGCAACTTCAACAATGCTTTGAAAGCTGGGGCTCTACCGATTCCCCATGCTTGCAGGATTGTATTTAGCATGTAGCAGTATTTGTGTGTTTGACTGTAAGCATGTGTTTGTATGGAGTATGTTTGTATGATTGTAGCGGTGTGTTTGTATGTAGTGTTTGCATTTGAATGCAAGCATGCATTTATGTGTAGTGTTGGTTTTTGAACGCAGGTGTGTGTTTATATATAATTTTGGTGTCTGATACAGAGGTGTGTTTGTATGTAGTGTTGACATTTGAATGCAGGGGTGTGTTTGTATGTAGTGTTGACGTTTGCATGCAGGTGTTTATTTGTGTCTAGTGTTGGTGTTTGAATGCCGAGATATATGCACATATACACATACACTGCCACACACGCACACACTGTGATACACATACACAAAGATACACACACTGACACACATGCAGATATACATATACACAAACTGATACACATTCAGATAGACAGACACACATATACAGATACACACAAACACTGACAGACATACAGATAAACACACACTGACATACAGACACGCTGACAGACATACAGATACACACATACACAATGATAGACATACACAAACACACAAAGACACACAGACAGACACACACACACTGACAGACATTTAGATACACACAGACACACGGACAGAGACATTTACATACACACACACACTGACAGACATAGATACACACACACACTGACAGACATAGATACACACACTGACAGACATATACACACACACTGACAGACATAGATACACACACACATGACACACATATACACACACACTGACAGACATACAGATACACACATACACAATGATAGACATACACAAAGACACACTAACAGACAGACATACACACACACACTGACAGACATTTAGATACACACAGACACACGGACAGAGACATATACATACACACACACACACTGACAGACATGGATACACACACACTGACAGACATAGATATACACACACACTGACAGACATATACACACACACTGACAGACATAGATATACACACACACACTGACAGACATGGATACACACACACTGACAGACATATACACACACAGACACACTGACCAACAGGTTCAGGAGGGTGGCTTACCTGGGATCCAGAGTGCTGCCTGAGGTAGTTGGGAGTTGGAGGAGCTGGTCCTGCACAGCCCCCCTCCTCTCTGCCTTCTGCTGCTGTAGTCTTCTTGGGAGGACTTCCTCCCATGCTGACAAAAAGGGGGCTGGTGGTAGCTCCGCCCCTGCTGGGCACCAGCCGCACTTTGTGCTACAGAGGGAGCAGGGATATGACGTTCATATCCCCGCCCCCTCCACACAGTCCGCGGCACTGCAGGTTGGCGCTCGGCCACGCTACAAGAAGTGACCGGCAGGAGAGGGGCGCTGTGCGCTTCCCTCCTGCCGGTCACCAGGACATTTGCGCCCCCTGGCCGGTGCTCCCTAAGGCGGCCGCCTGTGCCGCCTTAGGGACGCGCCGGCCCTGTTCCCTACCAAGGAAAATTTGTGTCAAAAAGGTAAACTGACTTTTAAAATGAATAATCTATTCTCATTTAAAATCAAATCTATTCTCTTTAAGATCAATAGTAAAACATTAAATTAAATAAGTGCAACACTGACGCATTTTACCAGAACAGACTTTTTCAAATTGTTACAGCTGACTGGACAAACATTTCTTACATAGCAAACAAACAAATTTAAAATTGGCCACATGACCAGAACAAACATAGCATTTGCATTCATATAAAACAGAGAATAGACAATATAGCATAGAAAATGCATAGTGTATAACCTTTAGAGTTACACTTTCATATAAAACGAACCTAAAACAAGTTAAAAACAAGTAATATGCTGTTTCAAAATGCGCTAGGTTTAAGGTCACATGACACACATGTGGTGCATAATATATAGTACCCCATGTATGAGGTGCATTATACATAGTACCACAAGAGATGTAGGGACATGGAAGAGAAGCCCTAGGTGAACATAAATTTGTGTTGAAAAAACTTTTAAAGCTTGAAAAAGGACTAAACAGCTCTCTTTAGCATAAACCTGGATTGGTAAGGGGAACCAAGGGACACTACAAGCATCCTTAAGCAAAACTTATACCACTCACGTGCCTATAAGTGGAGCTCTTGATAGCTACACTCATCTGTAAGTGCCTTTTCTTTTTTCATTTTTTTTCTCACATTACAAAAATACTTCACTATATATTTCACCGATACCATTGAAACGTGAAACCATCACACAAACAGTACTGTTTCTGTAGGCCTGTGAACTTGTTGGTCTATTCACATGAAGTAAGTTCTGTTTTGCTTTCTATAGCACCTCCTTTTTTTTTTATTCGGTATGTTGTGTTCTAAATGCGTTCTGTTTAATCTACATAAGTAAGGCCTAATACTGCATTATCACTTGTTTTAAGTGTCCTTCCGTAGATACTAACTCTGAGACATATGATGTTATAATATGTATAGAAGACCCAGAGAGACAGTTTTATAGGAAGTAATAAAACCGTGGTAGGAAGGGATGGGCTAGAGTGGGTGGAAATTAGTGACCTGAGGCCCTATGATGGTAGGTGGCTGGAAAGGCCAGGTGCCTGTTTTGGTAAAGTGCCGTATAATCCAGTGTAATCATAATGAAGAAGGGCCACATATTGTGACTTTCCCACCTGATTTGGGACAGTTGGACATTGACACGGAAGGTACCATTTTTGGTACTATTAGACTTACATTTATTATGTTCAAGAGTTATTTTTCCCAAACCCACCTGATTCGGCTCTCGAACAGGGACCCCCCTGCAACTTGTTATAACATTCGAACACTGACCACCCCCTTACATGTTAACCAAAAGAGGACCAATTAATTAGTGCTTCCCCTGGGTGGCATTTTGCATACCTGAACACACGTGATCAAAGGAATATCAGCTATTTCGTCTTCCGAAAACACAGGTAGCGGGACTGGTCGTAGAGCATCTGGAACCCTTTTCGGATAGATGACCTCGCGATCATCGGGGAAACTTTACAGCTAACTGTTCTGAGCCCTGACCAGCTTTTGAGAGTGCTCTTCGAGAGAAAGACTGCATCAACCAGGGGGAGCATTCGCTCCCTGGAGGCAAGGGGATATCTTTGACAGTATTCGTACAGGAACTCCCAACCTTAAACTAACCGTTTCCCCACTTTCCATGGAACCCGGTGGTGATTCTCTTCTACCGAATGGATCTGAGCACTATTTGGTCAACTTGGGCACTCGGATCCGGGCTATCCAGGGATAAAAGGCATGTAGGGTTCCTGTGAATATTTGGGGTACTTTTGGGGGATTGTGAATATGTTTTGTATGTTTACCTGTAACTGAGAGATAATTGAGTTGCAGTTTCCTGACTCAATTATCTCCCAGACACAGGGACGCCAGGAAGTGGCTTGCTATATTCTTGAATGTAGATCCTATGCTGGGGGACTGTGTGTATGTTGACCATGCTGTGCTTGAATAAACCAGATGACTCTGGGGGAATACAAGCTACAATCACATGAGGTTCCAGTCCGGCTGAGAGGGAAAATAGCAGAGGTAATTAGTCGGATTACTCGGAGTCCACTACAGATATAAATGTTGTAGAGCTTCAATATTCAATCAGAGCATCTCTGACAGAACCTCTCTCCTTGTCCCGCAAACAAGTTGGTGAATTATAGTAGCCCTCCCAAACATCAGTCGAGACATTATAAAGGGTGAAAACAAGAACTTTCTTGGGTTTTGCACATTTTTTTTTACAGAATTCTGGCAGGAGGTAGTTAACTCAACAATAGAGATCCAACCCAGGAGCCTCTGAAGGTTGATTAGATCAGCAGGACTTGTTCTGCTCTTCTGTTAGACAGACCCAGGTGACTAACCCGAATATCCCCCAAAACAACTCAAGAAACAGTAAACACCCCCACACATTTGGTATCCCCAGATAGCTCATCCCCGAGTGCCCTATCTGGCAAAATCGCACACTAATACCATATTTGTGGTAGAAGTGCAACCCAGATTTGACAGGCCACGGCTGAGCTTTACTCCAAGTACTATTACCCTTCAGCCACTCTAAGTTAGTGATTTTTCCCCGGAACACTTTCTGACATATTTAAGTGACCGGGTGGTCCGACTTCAGGGCGTTTGGGCTGGAAGTGTCTGCAGATGGGTGTAAGGAGCCATAACCGGGTGATTAATAATTATTTTGCCTGATTTTATGCAGTTTGTTCACATGGCTCCCCCCTTTAATCCATAGTCGCTAGACACGGCCAAATACAGACAGGTTGTCTTAGGAATGTCCTGGAATAATTGTCTTTAGGTTTCCAATTCCATTTGCCGTGACAATCCATCTGCATTATTACTGTTTGCCTGGTCGATATTGCATGGTTAAGTTGTAAAGCTGCAGGGCAAAGTTCTATCGTACCAGTCTAGGATTGTCTCTGGCTATACGGCCTGAAATAAAGTTTTTTTCCCTGAATACTGCCCAACATATTTAAGCTAACGGGTGTTCCGATTTCAGGGCACTCTGTTTAGAAAGAACTATGTGTGTAGTTTATCTGCAGTCATAACTTGAGTCTGTTGCACATAACCACTGATCAAAAAATATACTGATTCAAGACTGCCAATCAAAAATAAATATATACACACAAACCTTCAGATTAGATGTTATCACTCTCTTTAACTGGAGGTTTGGCTTTCATGACGGAAGAAGCCCTGTCTACTTTGAATTACACTTTGGTAAAGAATACGCTCAGAAGTCTCATCCACCCTTTCTTATGAAATGCACGGGCTGTAATAAATAATAGAAATGCAATCAGAGAAAAGGAGGGGTGTTAGAGACTCTGAAGGAACTAAACCAGGCAAGTGGGGGGAAAAAATGAAGAATTGAGATCTTTATGTGGCAGAGGTAAGTAAAGAGAGAGAACTTGAAAAACAAAGCTAAAATAGAGTGATGTCGAAATTCAGCTAGGAAATAGCAATGCAGTAAGCTATTTTTGTAAACAGGAGAATATTCAGATTGCAGTAGGAGAGAGAGGGTTTGGCTAGGTGCTAAGACTTTATTGAAAGTTGAAATTCCTATTATGAGACTGGAGGAGTACAAGACTCTAAGGAGGACAGTTAAAGGCAGAGATGGGGGATGCAGCAGGGTGCACAACGTGCCCTTTTATTTATTTATTTATTTATTTATTTATTCTGCTTACACACAAAATAATCAATATTTTATGGATTGATCAGAGTGGCCAGACATAAAGTTTAATTTTCTTGTTTTTGTTTTTTTTTAAATGTATTTATTTATGTTTTTGTTTGTTCTATAGCTTGTCATTCAAGTAGAAAAAAAGAAGAGCTAGAATATTAATTAATTATAGAAACAAGACTCCTACAGGAAACAGCTGATTAACTGGATAATTACTGTCTAGATAATTATCACATCTAATATATATTTTTTTTCACCCTATGTCCATAACTTTAAATTTATGAAATTTATAATAAAAGGTCAACAGGCTATCTTCGCGTTTAATTTGCACTATTAATTCACTCTGCAAAAATAGTGAATAATACTGTGAATAAGAACAGGTTTAGGCTAAAATTTTATTTTTCCCACTTTAGCAGATCCATCCCCATGAAGCTATAAAAAACATTAACCCGGACAAGGTCTGTCACCTTTGTACCTTTGTATGATCTTTTTCACACACAGCACCAACTCTTGACCTCTCCAAGGCTGTCCATTCTTGTGTAATGACCCCTTTTCCACATCCAAAGATCAAAATTCCAAAGAACTTTCCCACACTGTGTAAAATGACACAGAGCCCTCTGATTGGATGGATTTCAAGCCATCCAATCAGACTGTTATGAGTCATTTTGCACAGCGTGGGAAAGTTCTATGGAATTTTCCCATGCTGTGTAAAATGACACAAAGCACTCTGATTGGTTGGCTTGAAATCCAGACAATCAGAGTGCTCTGTGTCATTTTGCACAGCGTGGAAAATTTCTTTGGAATTCATAACTCGTTACTTTCAATCCACCAATCAGAGTGTTATGAGTCAAATTACACAGCGTGGGAAAATTCCAAAGAACTTTTCCACGCTGTGCAAAATGACACAGAGCACTCTGATTGGCTGGATTTCAAAGCTAACCAATCAGAGTGCTGTGACAGGTAAATGTAGAGACTTACGTGTCAGTCTCTTCATTTACCTGTCAGAGCACTCTGATTGGATGGCTTAAACCCACCAATCAGAGTGCTCTGAGCCTAACTGCAGGGCGGGGCAAGGCTTTATAAGCCTTCCCCTGCCCTGCAGAGCTCAGTCTGCACGGAGCCCTTGGTGCGTCGGTTATTATGGATTTTTATTTGGCCTTTTTTGGGGCTGAAAAAATACGATTTTAGAAGAAAGAAGACATCAAATGGTAAGTTTATTATTATTTTTTTACAGGTATCTAGCTTATGTTCTCCCCTCATTATTTTTAGGATGAGGGGAGTAGGTAGGGGTTATTTTTGGGGGGAGGGGAGTGATGGGGGGAGTTAAATTTTTATTTAGGGCCCCCACCCACCGCCCAGGGGCAGGGGCAGGGGCCAGGGGGGAGGACATTAGGTCCCCCCCTTATTCTAACTTAGGGCCCCCACCCACCGCTCAGGGGTTGGGGCCGGGGGGGAGGACAATAGGTCCCCCCCTTATTATAAATTTAGGGCCCCCACCCACCACTCAGGGGTGGGGGCCGGGGGAGGACAATAGGTCCCCCCCCCTATTCTAAATTTAGGGCCCCCACCCACCATGCAGGGGTGGGGGCCAGGGGGGAGGACAGTAGGCCCCCCCAATCTTATTTGTAGGGGTGGGGGCCGGGGGGGAGGACAGTAGGTCCCCCCTCATTCGTATTTAGGGCCCCCACCCCAGTGGCGGATCTAGAGCCTGATCTTGGGAGGGGCACTTGTAGATTATTTAAAGAAATAATTCAGGCACAATAACCACTACAGCTCAGTGTAGTAGTTATGGCGCCAGTAGTGCCAGGATCCCATCCCAGAGTAAGTAGTCAAACCATTTAAGAACAGTTTGACAACTTACCTGGGGTCTGCTGGGATATAGGGCATAGGAGCAGAGGTATGTGTTAGGGATGAAGTGTGTGTGAAAGGTGCAGTGTGTGTGTGTGAGCGGTGAAGTGTGTGTGCGAGTGCGTGAGGGTGGCAGTGTATGTCAGGGTTGCAGTGTGTGTGTTAGGGGGCAGTGTATGTGTGGGGCAGTGTGTGTGTGAGAGCTGCAGTGTGTGTGTGTGTGTGAGCGGTGCAGTGTGTATGTGAGGGTGGCAATGTGTGTATGTTTGGGGCAGTGTGTGTATGGGGGGCAGTGTGTGTATGGGGGGCAGTGTGTGTAGTGTGTGTATGGGGGCAGTTTAGGGCAGCGTGTGTATAGTGTGTATGGGGGCAGTGTTTGTGGGGCAGTGTGTGTAGTGTGTATGGGGGCAGTGTTTGTGGGGCAATTCTTGTGTAGTGTGTGTGTATTGGGCGTGTGGGGCAGTGGTGTAGCGTGTGTATGGGGCAGTGTTTGTGGGGCAGTGTGTGTAGTGTGTGTATGGGGGCAGTGTGTGTAGTGTGTGTGTGTATGGTGGGCAGTGTGTGTGTAGTGTTTGTATGGGGGGCAGTGTTTGTGGGGCAGTGTGTGTGTAAATGTGTGTGTGTAGTGTGTGTATGGGGCAGTGTTTGTGGGGCAGTGTGTAGTGTGTGTGTATGGGGCAGTGTGTGTAGTGTGTGTATGGGGGGCAGTGTTTGTGGGGCAGTGTGTGTAGTGTGTGTATGGGGGTCAGTGTTTGTGAAGCAGTGTGTGTAGTGTGTGTATGGGAGGCAGTGTGTGTAGTGTGTATATGGGGGCAGTGTTTGTGGGGCAGTGTGTGTAGTGTGTGTATGGGGGGCAGTGTTTGTATGGGGAGGGAAGGAGGGTAGGGAGGCTTTTTAATTTTTTTTTTAATTTAATAAAATAAATATTCATTATGTCCCCCCTCCCTTCTTACCTTTACTGGGAGGAGGTGGGAAATTTCGCGTGGAAATCCATGGTGCTCCCAGTGGTAGGAGTGAACTCTAGCCCGCGCTCCAGGGCTAGAGTTCACTCTCGCGAGATCCGGAACGTTGCCGTGGTAACCGCGGCAATGCTCTGTGCTCGTGAGAGTAGGACCCGGAGGAGCTGCAGGCAGAGCTCCCGGGTCCTCTCTCCCTCCCCTGCCGTCTGTCAGCAATGTACCTGCGGACCGGGGAGGGAGATCTCTGATCTCCCCTCTCATCAGCAGGCACATTGCAGGGCTGGCACTTGGACAATGCCAGCCCTGCACTAGCTGGCAGGGGAGAATCTCGGGGGGGGGGCAATTGCCCCGTTGCCCCCCATGGATCCGCCACTGCCCCACCCACCGCTCAGGGGTGGAGGCCGGGGGAGAGGACAGTAGGTCCCCCCCCATTGTTATTTAGGGCCCCCACCCACCTCTCAGGGGTGGCGGTCGGGTGGGAGGACAGTAGGTTTCCCCCCCCTCATTGTTATTTAGGGCCTCCACCCGCTGCTCAGGACTGGGTGCCAGGGCGAAGGAAAATATGTCCCCTCCCCTTATTTTACTTTAGGGCCCCCACCCGCCGTTCAGGGGTGGGGGTCAATAGTTTTTTCTGTTTTTTTTTTTTTTACAGTGAGCAGCCACTGGCTGCTCACTGTTTACTAGACATGCCCCTACTCGCGGTATAGTGAGTAGGAACTGAATTTACTAATACTAAGTAATCTTTACTTAGTATTAGTAAATGTGGCTGAAAGACTAATTTAGGTCTTTCAGCCTTTTGGTAGATAGCTCCCTAATACCGTGGGAATTACGATCTGCTGAAGACTTACGTCTATCTTCTGTCCGTACTCCCACCTCTGATGCTCGCCTTCAAGATTTCTCGAGGGCTGCACCGTTCCTGTGGAACCGTTTAGTTATTATGTATCTCCTTGGTGTCTTCATTAGAAAAGCTCTTTCTTTTTAAGCCTTCTGGTTCTCTGTTTTAAAACGCACAAACACATGTGGGATGTTTAAAGGAATACTCCAGGCACCATAACCACTATATAATTATGTAGTGCTTATGGTGCTAGGAGTGACCTGCGCCACCTAATGTAGCAAGTCAAACTGTTTGTAGAATGATCTGACTTTTTACCTAGGATCCACTGGCCGCCGCTCCCCACTACCACTACAGCCTACAGGACAGCTGTAAGCTCTCTGTATGAGCAAAGTCTGGTGGTGCAGTGCTTAGCTTTTGGCTGAGAGCAATTGGCGGAGGCTCTCAGTCAATGAGCTAGCCCTGCACTGCTGGGCTTAGCTCAGGAGAGCTAACGTAAGCTCCTACACAGTAGCTTCTGGCTGTCCTGAAGGCTGAGAGGTGGTGGGGAGTTACATGTGGCTGACCCTAGGTTAGAAGTCATTCTGTTTTAAAATATCGCACACCAGACAACTTGGGATGTATCGGAGGTCCTCCCGTTTGTCCCTGCTGGCACTAAACCTCTACCTGAAGTGACATCAGCCTGAGACTTTCTTACTCGCTCTCGTTTTCTCGTATTTACTAATTGCTTTATCTTTTCATAAATGCTCGTGATTGTTGCTTTTTGACTGCTCTGGAGTGCATTAGAATCTAGTATCAACAGCTGCCCCCTATGACTTTATCATACAGTTACTAGCATCGTATGTGCATGTGTGTGATTGTGCGCATTAATCTTTGAATGATTTTGTTATGTTTCTGGGGGTGGGGGGGTTTGTTTTAAATTCTTAATGAAATGCAGATACAAACAAAACCAACATTGCACACTACTATGTCACAAGTTGTTCAGCTTATTCACCATCTCATAGTGTGCTTAAATGGTTAATCCTACCACCATGACCACTTCTGCACGTAGAAGTGGTCATTGTGGTAGGAGTCTGTATGTATGGTGCGTATGTGCAGTGTTTCAGTTTGGAAACGCTGCGCATAGAGAGATATTTACATGAGTTGAATCTCCGGCAAGTGTGATGTAGGCAGCCGAGAATCCTTTGCATTGTTTACATCTGTCATCAGCACACACAGAGCGCTGGATATAGGCATACAGAGGGTCTGCCTTGGCATCCATGCATCCATGTTTTCCTCTTTCATCTAATGCACTTAATTGGACACTGTTGTTTTTACTTTAATTTATTTATTTATTGTTAGTCATATACTCTCTCTCTCCAGTCCTCTTAAAGTTCTTCCCTCCCTTTCTCTACTGACTAAGAGTGCGCGCATCCATTACGATCCAGTGAGACGGTCCGATAAAATGCTTCTCTATGAGCAGCATTTGATTGGACAGTGTGAGAGAGCTGTGATGTCAGAAGAGGAGGGGAAATGGGTATTGGGAGCTATGCCTGATGCTAGATTCAAGGTAAGTTTTATTGCTTTTTTTATAAGGTTTAATTTTAATCATTAACTGGAGACACCACGTCAGTAATTCCCAATAGGATATTACTGACTAAAATAACTGTATTTTTTTGGTGCACTGTTTCTTAATATGTATTTTGTATAAATTCTGATCTTTACGGCAGCACCACTTCTGACAAATGTATGTAACGGGTGTGCCCCCACTTTTTCTGTGTATATTTAGAATCCAGACCAGATTACTTGTAGGTTAAGCACCCTGCTCTCCACTGTAGGCGCCCCTTTGGAGGTGACCACCGGAGAGCATAAATTGAGGAGTCTCCACTAGTGATAACAAACGGGAAAAAAGTTGTGTCTCTGGAGGAGCATGTGTCCTCCAAAGACCACTGTATTGTATCCTCCTAGAGTACGACGTTAACATGGGCTCCAAGTTGAAGGGGACCTGCAGGAAGAAAATGGCAGCAGGTTGTGAGGAGCAGGTTCAGGTAAGTATAAGTCACTTTCCCTTGAACCCCTCAGCCACCGTACTGTCAAAGGAACAGTTACTGTTATGCAAAACCTCCAGACTATGACAGAGCTGCTTTAATGTTCTTCGTTATGATGCCATTAGATAGATCATGGAGATATTTGTGTTACGTTGGGGTTACTCATTAACCCCATTAACCAAGCTTAAATTTCCTTTTTCGGTGCAATTCCTAGATTGAGGCATAAGCCTGATCAATGTAGATTAATACTTTTCAACTATCCATTAAATTCTCTCTTTACTTCACTTTACACATTCTTCGTCTTGATCATATCACTGCAAACCTCTAATTTCTTCTATCACTAGAGCATGAAAACTAGTTTGTATCCGTTCGGGAATGCTCAGAGCTCATTGTATATTTTCTGGTAATCCATCAGTTCCACAGTGGTTACCCTTAATACATGGACAAGACAATGCGTTTCTGTTACGCACATCCATAAATCGCTGCAATAATCAAAGTTCCTTGTAAACCTACCTTCGTGACAACTATCGCATTCTATTTATCTTTTCACAGAACTTACTACTTCATTCAAACAATCATAATTTTCCACTCTACTTCTCCTTTATCGAGGCTCTATTGGGTTATGGAGCCCCTTGTTTGCCTCACTGACCATGATTTTACGCTATCTACCCCAACCATCCGACTGGACATGACCATGATAATTCTAAGACGTCTGTTGGCTTTGAGATGCCTTGAACTCTACAGCATATACACACACAGCTACCACTAGTAGATCATTAATCTCTCCCTGCACACACTGGATGCAAAACTGGGACAGTCCCACTCAATATAGGACTGTTGGGAAGCATGTATACTTTGGGCTATCGCTTACATTGAAAAGCACACATCCACTTATCTATTGTACATAGTTATCTATCAGAGCAAGCTATGTCCCTTACATATAGACACATAGACATCTGCACACACATTTCTTCAAGCACACACAGCTATCTCCCTCAAAAATGGCAATTTCTCTGGCCCACACACTGCTAGCTGACTATCACTACAATATAGTGCACACAGTCATCTCCTTAAATCCTCTCTCACACACTTACACAAACAAACCATTATGCACACACACACATACATATATATCTACATGCAAGCAAAACTATATTCACATTTACCTACAAGCACACACGTATATACACCTACATGCAAACACACACAGCCATCTATGAATTATGTTAATCTATCTCTCATAAACCTGTCATGCATCCTTGTCTCCAGACAAGTTTCTTTGGCATACATGACTAACTCTCACATGCATGGCTATTTTCAGCTATCTATACCGAACAAGGCCACCTCTTCTCTCTATCACACACCTGTGTGTTCTTGGTAATAATACCTCGTACACATAGTTGTATATTCTGTTCTAAAACCAGTACCCATAAATGTACAACACTCTCCTTTCCTCCACCTCTAATCATTGCCCTGTGTATTTGCAGACTACCCCCTGGATCTTACAGATCATACTTACCTTTCTTTCTACCTAAGTCCCTCCACCCTTATCCCTTCCGCTCCTCTCCCCCCTCTCTCCCCCCTCTCTCCCTTCCCAAGACCCTTCCTTTGCTTTCCTATTCCTCAGTATTATTTTTCTCCTTGATCCATGACCCGTTCCCTTATTGTATTACCGTATTTCAGCTTCACAAACTGAGATGTGTCTTCTGCTATTTAAATATCTGTCATATTATCACAGTGCACCCGGGCATTCCCTTATCAGAGATTTTCCAATTCTTGCACAATTTATTAACCCTACCCCTTCCAGTGGCCATCTACAACCACGGATTTATGTTTGATTTATGACTCACAAGAAGGACATTTTGACATAGCCCCAAGAAAATTATTTCAAAACACTTCTGCATTAGAAGAATTTCGTAGGATAGATTTTTGTCTATGCCCTCTTTGAATTAATTGAAGCATGTATGTTTAAATAAATGAAATAAAATTAAATAGGGGGAGGGGGTGGGGAGGTTGAACCATTTTTTTTCCCGAAAAAAGAAACAAGATTTGAATGCCTTTGGTATAATACTTGGAGCATAGTTTGAAGGACCTCATTATCTCAAAACCCAGTGAAACAATTTAATTTAACATGTTAAACAATAGACTCTTCGCAGAATTTATTATAAATTATTTCCATAATAGTGAATGGTCTAATTAGACTTTGGGGTGTGTTATGTTCTGAGGGTATCCCTTTCTTAATAAAATACTGACTGTTAAAGAAACCAAATGTTGTGTGCAAGATGAAATAATATATATCTCAACTAAAAACATAAGATTCTTCATCCTAGCAATAATATCAGGGTTTTATTTTTTTGGAAACCAATTTATTCTACAGCAAGCATGACAAACCCGTGGCCGACAGGCCGCATGTGGCCCACAATGGACATCTTTGCTGCTCGGCGAGCCGTGAGTACATGCTTAGTGTTAAAGCAGAGTAGGCACCTGATCTCCCTACATTGCAGGTGCCTACTCTAAAATATACCCGGCCAGGAGGAGAGGTCGCTGGAGGAGCTCAGTCTTCCTGCTCCTCAATGCTTCCTTGTGCGCCGTCTGTAGTGATACTGGAATATGACGTCATATTCCGGCATCACTAAACTGCGCATGTGAGGGTGCAGTGAGCAGCAGGTAGGAGATCTCAAGATAGAAGATCCCTATTGGACTCCAGGGAATGGTGTGAGTGTGTGAAAGAATGTGTAAATATGTGTGTTTGTGTCTGTCAGTGTGTGTGTGTGTGTGTGTCTGTCTGTGTCAGTGAGTGTGTTTGTGTGTCTGTCCGTGTGTGTGTGTGTGTGTGTCTGTCTGTCAGTGAGTGTGTGTCTGTGTCAGTGAGTGTGTGTGTCTGTCCGTGTGTGTCAGTGTGTGTGTGTCTGTCTGTCAGTGATTGTGTGTCTGTGTCAGTGAGTGTGTGTGTCGGTCAGTGGAGGACCTGGAGGTGCACGGAGGCACGCAACACCACGCCATATTCCAACGTGATGTCGACGTGCTCCACCTTCACAGGGTTTCAAGAAGTGGCGGGAGGATTCGCTTTGGCACAGGGCGTGGACAGCGCCATTTGGGGTATACCAGAGGCCGGAGTCTCATACTGGCAGTGGCAATGTGACTGCAGTCTGCTTGTTGGCTAGAGGGGGCTGGGGGGTGCTGGGATTTAGTAGAGGGGGGGACTGGGATTTAATAAAGGGGTGGGGACTGGGATCTAGTAGATGGGGGTGCTGTAGTTTAGTAGATGGGGATGCTGGTTTTTTTTTGTACTGTACTTTTCAAAATGAAAATGTAAGTTTTTTTTGTTGTTGTTTTTTTGTGGCCCACATAAACTTAAACCTTGTTTATTTGGCCCGTGCTAGACTTTGAGTTTGACATGCTTGTTCTACATGGAATAAGTAATCTGAGCATCACTATGGATCTAGTTTATTTGGGGTTAAACTACATATGTAAGTTAGGCTCTGGGTTACTCTACGGCAAACATTGTCTGACCAATTATGTGTGTTATGCTCTAAAAAGTAATTTAAATACTTTGAGACATGCGTATAAAAAGGAATTTGGGGGCAAAAATTGAAATGTGTTGCAAAAAATGTAAAAAAATAAATGAATAAAAATAATATATATATATATATATATATATATACATATATCTAACAAATTGATTTTCACACCCCTCCTGGGTGGTATTTTTATTCCTCATTCTTGGGTCTTGGGTCCTCTACCAGAGGCCTGGGAGTTTGAGGGTTCTGCGCAGTATCTTAGCTGCTCCTAGAACTGCACTCTTCTGGACAGCAATCTCAGACTGACACCTGAAATCTGTTGAAGCCACTCCCCCAACTTGGGAGTCACAGCCCCGAGTACTCCTATCACAACTGGGACTACTACTGCCTTCACTTTCCACATCCTTTCTAGTTCTTCTTTCAGTCCTTGGTATTTGTCCACCTTCTCATGTTCCTTCTTCCTGATGTTATAGTCACTGGGTATTGCCACATCCACCACGATTGCAGTCTTCCGTTCCTTGTCTACCCACACGATGTCAGATTGGTTGTCCAGCACTTGCTTGTCTGTCTGGATCTTAAAGTTCCACAGGATCTCAGCCCTGTCATTCTCAACTACCCTTTGTGCTATCTCCCAGCAGGTCCAATCCATACTCCGTGCAGATGTTTCGGTACACAACCCCAGCATCTTGGTTGTGTCTCTCAGTGTATGCTGTTCCTGCTAAAATCTTGCATCCTGCTACTAGGTGCTGGACTGTCTCAGAGGCCTCTTTGCTCATTCGGCACCTTAGGTCTTGCTTGGTGTTGTAGACTCCAGATTCTATTGATCTGGTGCTGAGTGCCTGCTCCTGTGCTGCTAGGATTAGTGCCTCAGTGCTGTCTTTTAGTCCTGCCTTTTTTGCCACATCCACTATCTGCCGGTGGTACACCACATGGAGAGGTTTGTCTTGCCAAGGAACCTCCTCTTTTTCTTTATCCTCTATCTGTCGAAGTCTCTGGCATTCTCTTAGCAGTTCATCTTTGAGAGCTGTGAAGGAATGCCTGGCACCACGTCTGGGTGCCTCCGCCAATCGATGCTTCCTAGTAATCACCGAGTACTGCAAGCACTCCACCAGACACCACTGTAGACTCTTAGTCATAGCAGCTTGGCTAGGGTCTCGCTGCCCTCCCCCCACCCTGGATTCAAGTCAGGGATACAGCTTTCAGTGGGTAGATCTCTCCTACTCCAGAGAGTATAGCAGGATAGCTCTTACAAGAGCTAGTGATATAGCGTTTATAGCTGTTCCCTACAAGCACGAGATGAGGATCTGTGTTGAGGGTGAAGTAGAACTGTTTAATGGCAGCCACAACTGGTCTTATATGCAAGTCCCCATGCAAAGGGTTTTCCATAACATGTTCCAGGGGCATTTCCCACTGGAGCAGAGAGGGGACTGTGACAAAGTACACACTGTAATTACATTGGCTCTCAGGTCCAGGGCCCTCCCACACAAAACAGGATAATCCCTTCCCTGTGCCTGAGAGATAATTGAGTCAGGAACTGTACTTAACTCAATTATTTCCAGTGCACAGAAAACATATATTTTACAATAACCCAAATGTACCCCCAAAACACATGGAAACCTGGAGTCCTGGAGTCATATCTCCTGATAACCCCGATCTGGTGGACCAACATATCCAAAAATCACCCAAATCAGTTCAGAGGTTCGGGATTTCCATGGAAGTCATAATTTGATCAACCGTACACATGATCCTATGCCCAAAACAGTTCCAGGGAATTAGGGCCAACGGTCGGTCTCTCTTTCTGGAGCACAAAAGTACATAAATTACATATGTTTTTAAAGAGCCCATAGTCTTTTTGGCAAGAGGCTGGCAAGCAGGCCTCTCCAAGAACACGTGGCAGAGGCATTTCTGCCACAGGAGCCATCTTCGTGATGTACTTGAGGATACTCTGTGTTTCAACCAGGACTGTGGCCTTAACATTCATCAGGCCCTGACCTCCTTCCCTCCGGAAGGTGTGCAGTCTCTGGGTGCTGGATTTGTGGTTGGAATCCTCCATTCATATTGAATAGTTTCCTGGTCCTGACATCCATGGAGACCAGTTCTTCTCATGGCCAGGTTATTATTCCAGCTGGGTACCTGATGACCGGGAGGGCATATCTGTTGATGGTTTGGATCTTGTTCTTGCCATTGAGCTGGGAATTCAGGACCTGTCTGACTCTTTGGAGGTACTTGGATGTTGCTATCCTCCTTGCCTCTTTCTTGCCTCTTCCTTATGGTTACCATGCATTTGTGGTACCCCAGGTACTTGTTGCTGTTCTCTACATCTTCTATTTGGCCTTCAACTACTTCTGTCCTGATCATGTTCCCTTTTTTTGCTATAGTCCAAACAACATGCCGATGTCCTTGCTTTATATCCTAGTTAGGTGGATCAGTGAGTCAAGGTCCTGCTCATTCTTGGCATACAGCTTGATGTCGTTCATGTAGAGTAGGTGGTTGATGGCAGCTCCACTCTTGAACCAGTATACGTATCCACTCTTGTTGATGATCTGACTAAGGGGGTTGAGGCCTATGCAGAACAGCATTGGGGATGGCGCATCACCTTGGTACATGCCACATTTGATGTCAACTTGAGTTATTGTCCTAGAATTGACTTCCAGAGTTGTTTTCCACTTGCCCATCGAGTTCTTGATGAAGGCTCTTATTGTCTTGCTGACCTTGTAGAGAGCCAAGCATTCCAGTATCCATGTGTGTGGCATTGTGTCATAAGCTTTCTTGTAGTCAATCCAGGTCGTGCACAGATTGGTCTGTCTGGTCTTAGAATCCCTTGTGACTGCTTGGTCTACCAGTAGTTGGTGTTTTGATCCTCTGGTGTTGTTTCCAATCCCCTTCTGAGTATTGCTCATATATTGACTCATATGTCCTTGGATCTTGGAGGCTATGATGCCTGACAGGAGTTTCCATGTTGTGGGGAGGCAGGTTATTGGTCGTAGGTTGGATGGTGTTGTTCCCTTGTGATGGTCCTTCATGACCAGTATTGTTCTGCCTTGTGTTAGCCAGTCAGGGTGGGAGGCGAAGATATCCAACAGAGCAGCAGTAGCACACATGAAAATATATATATATGTACAATACACAATATCCAGCACACTCATCTATCCACTAAACAGCAACTTGAATGTTGACAGATTTTATTAGTATTTTTAAAAAACACCTAATCTAGGCAAAAATAATTGGGGTAGTTACATTATATGATCATACATTACATAAGCCTGCCACAACATCAATGTACCCCATCTTTGGCAGGTCCTACTCTAACCAGTGGCGTACACACAACCTATGGGGCCCCGGTGCGAAAACTGATCCGTGGCCCCAACCCACCCTTCCCCCCCGCGTGCGCGCTTACTCTGTGCGGGCTAGGGCTGCAACACATGGCAGCAGGCACCTGCGACTGCGGTATGTACGCCAGTGCATGCAGATACACATACACTTAAAGGACCACTACAGACACCCAGATCACATCAGCTCAATGAAGTGGTCTGGGTGCCAGGTCCCTCTGGTTTTAAGTATAGTTAACACTGTAAGTCCAGTGTAGTAGATCCAGGAGCTGGTTCACTAAAAAGGCTTGAGTTAAAATTTGCTACTGTGGGCGCATTATTCAAGCAACACTAGTATGTGTGATGTGTATACCTTTAACTCCTGCTAAAAACAAAGTCAATTTGATACACGCCAAGTATTATACTTTGTGTAAAAGGAAAAAATTAAAACCACTTTATGTATGGAAGCAGTATGAGAGATTGCTTCCTATATTATGAGAGATTAATATAACATTGATGAGTAATGACACAGGAAATATATGGCGTATACACCTTTAAATCTGTAGATACAGAAATGAGTGGAGTATATGCCAAATGGTATACTTTGTGTTACAAAGATATAAACTTTATATAGTAGAGATACAGTATAGATGACTGCATTCCATAATGTAATCAGTAAAATCCAATAGAATCCAATAAAATTAAAAATAATACAAAATTTATTGGAAAAAGTGACTGTGCCACAACATTAAAACATATAAAGAACAAAAATGTATAAAAATATATAAAATATATCAAAATGTCAGTCAGGGACGGTTTGCAAGATTGTTACCAGCACATCTGTATTTGTGATTCCGATTTTGCCACAGGGACCGATCAGGATGGATGTAGATACTTTGTTGTTGTACAATGTATCATTCTCTGCCGGCTGCTCGTGAGGTTAGCGTGCGTCCCAGACCTCACTCTGGGTGATGCACGCTGCTGGCCGGTCGGTCCCTTGATCTCGGAGTGCTCTTTGCTGGATAGAAGAAAGCACGATGACTGGCTCTATAATCTGCATCCGTACCCCGCTTGGTTTGTTGTGGTCTAACGCGTTTCGTGGGTGTCAGCCCCACTTCTTGCAAAAAGGGGCAGAGAGATGAAATACTGCTGCAGGTCCAAGCTGAAACAAAAGGGTAAGTAGAAACAACTTGTTTCATGGGTGTCAGCCCCACTTCCTGCAAAAAGGGGCAGAGAGATGAAATACTGCTGCAGGTCCAAGCTGAAACAAAAGGGTAAGTAGAAACAACTTGTTTGGGTGTCAGCCCCCTTCCTGCAAAAAGGGCAGAGAGATGAAATACTGCTGCAGGTCCAAGCTGAAACAAAAGGGTAAGTAGTGGGGCTTGACACCCTGACGAAACGCGTTAGACCACAACAAAACAACAAATTGACTCTGTTTTTAGCAGGAGTTAAAGGTATACACATCACACATACTAGTGTTGCTTGAATAATGCGCCCACAGTAGCAAATTTTAACTCAAGCCTTATTAGTGAACCAGCTCCTGGATCTACTACACTGGACTTACAGTGTTAACTATACTTAAAACCAGAGGGACCTGGCACCCAGACCACTTCATTGAGCTGATGTGATCTGGGTGTCTGTAGTGGTCCTTTAAGTGATTTTTGGTGAAATTTCTGCCTACATCCAGTTTTGAGCATTTCATTTTAAGTCAGACTCCCTCATCCCTGTGTATTGCACTAGGCATACCAGACTAACCCTCTGGTTTTAACCCTGCAGCTGAAAACATAGCAGTTTCAGAGAAACTGCTATGTTTCACTGAGGGTTAATCCAGCCTCTAGTGGCTGTCTCATTGACAGCCGCTAGAGGAGCTTCCGCGATTTTCACTGTGAAAATCACAGTGAGAAGACGCTGAACGTCCATAGGAAAGCATTGAGTAATGCTTTCCTATGTGCGGTTTGAATGCGGGCATGGCTCTTGCCACACATGCGCATTCAGAGCGGAGAGGCGGACCGGGGCGGAGAGATCCCCAGCACAGAGGGAGCCCGGCGCTGGAGAAAGGTAAGTGCTTAAGACACACACACACACACTCTCACGAACAGACGCATACACACTAGCTAACAGACACACACACTCAGTGACAGACATACATACACACTCACTGACAGACAGACACACACTCACTCACTTACAAAACACAAACTCACTAACAGACGCACACAAACTAACACACTCAGTAACAGACACACACAGTAACACACTCACTGGCACACTAACACTAACACACACAAACTAACACACACACTAACACACACACACACACACTCCAACCTACACACACACATGTTTTTTTTTTTAAATTTAATCCCCCAGCCTCCATACCTTTGGAAGAGCTGAGGGGATTCCCTGGGGTCCAGTGGTGTCACCCGGCAGGCAGGCTGGCGGGCACGCGAGAGCACTCTCCCCTGAGTGCTCCCTCTTCAGCTCCCTCGCGCGCCGCGTACTGATGCCCACCGGGTGACAGCAGGGCCAGCCTCGGGGGGCCCTGAGGTGGCCGGCTTCTGGGCCCCACAGGAGAAGAGGCTGGCCAGAGTGAGCACATACCGGGTCGCATGGTGGGCCGGGCCCGGTCGCATCCGCAACCCTGATATGTACGCCACTAACTCTGCTCTTAGTCTAATGTCTGCTCTTATGAGATTAGCCCACTTACTTGTGGAAAAAATTCCATCTGGGGCTCTCTGCAGTACAAGGCTTTAGCCCTGGGATGAGGCACCTTTGACAGGGAGGGGTGCAAAACCAAGGTGTTGGCTAGACTCTCAAATAAATATATATATATATGAAACCAGGGTGCTGCACTCACCTGAACATGCATAAATGGGGTGCTGTTGCGGGCCAATTTATGCAATACACAAGATCCAGCGCACTCACCTATCCACTAAACAGCAACGTCAATGTACCCCATCTTTGGCAGGTCCTACTCTAACAGCCTAATGTCTGCTCTTATGAGATTAACCCACTTACTTGGGGAAGTATTTCCATCTGGGGCTCTCTGCAGTACAAGGCTAAATAGGGCCCTGGGATGAGGCATATATGAGCAAATGAGCTCAAGAAAGAACCACATTTTTGCCTTATAATACCACTTGACACATGGATTCCTTGGAATATGTGTCTGCTGTATACAACAGCTTTGAAACACAACTCAGGAAGAAGAGCAAAGCCAGTGAACCACTCATGCTAGCTAGCCCCTTATCACTTCATGTTCCCTGATGTCAAATATATTTTGTTTTAATCATTTGTAGAATGTAGTGTACAGCACTACAGAATATGTTGGAGCTATAGAGGTATATTATAATGCATTTCACCTTATCATAGAACATTGCAGTCATTTATTATAATGTCAGGTAATAGATCATTGCTGCAAATTCTACTGGAAATATTTTGTCTGATAAGTTGTGTAATTAACTATCCATGATTCATTTTGTAGTGTAGCTATTGAAAGATGAGCCCTAACGAGATATACATAATCAATAGTAGTTCAAGTGTGATACACTACATGTCACAGGACAGAGACTTGTACTCAGTTTCTCAATCTGGACAGCGTAGTCTACGCCAAACTTTCTTGAACATTGTCCCTGGATTCATCAATGTCATCTCCACTGAACGACCTTTTGATGCAACAAACAGGGATAGGCTAGAAGCATTTGGGGCATGTTACATTGGCGTCCACAGCCTACCATTGCTGTCAGACTTAGATGGAATCACTCAAGGTAATTAGTGGACAACTTTACAAGCTATCAGTGCAGGTTAGGTCAGTGCACTGCCAAAATACAAAATAAATAAAAATCAAGTTTAGCAGATATAACCCAAATAAAAACTTGCATAGATTTAATTATGTATTTTGTAATTGGGTGTACAAACAACTTGCAAAACCTGCAGATCTTTTGTCCATTGCCTTTGCAAGCCCTCCCCTTCCAACCATGCCCGGACTTTCTGTGGCTGTCCAATCGCAGACTACCCAATGCAGCTCAGTGAAAAGTCTTTGCAAAGCAGGTGCTCTGGTTAATTTGTATTGAAATCTAAACTTTTTGTAAAATGAAAAAAATAGGACATACTCTTCACACACAAAGCTTTATAGACGTTGTGATACTAAAGTACTTTATGGGTCTGGAGTGTTCCTTTAAAAGGGGGCTGTCATCTGGCACCGTCCCTCTGCTTTTCATAAAACTGCTTTAAATTGATTTGACAAAAAAAGAGGTACAGCACCTATTCACAAATGGTAACATAACCAATAAAATTAGCTGCAGTTGTTCTTTGAGTGTTCTTTTAAGTCTATTTATATATAGTCTTTATATGACGTAGATGCTGTTAGAATAAAAAATAACTACGCATAAAATCTTTAGAAATGGATTCTACGTCGTACAAATTAATTAATTGTCACATTTATCGATTTGTTTAGGGAAGAGTGCAAAACAAAAACACATGTCTAATACGTACTAGACTAGCATAAATCACTCTTTCATTGATGCACTTGTGAAGTATAACAATTTGTATTTTAGGGGGGAAAGTGTTTAATTGCAGACTTATTATATTGCAAGGAGTTATACAACTCCGACGATGCTTTGCATGCCTTTAGAACATCTGAAGAATGACAAAGCATCATAGACGGTGTAGTTTTAAAACAAACATCGGGGGATCCAACTTTGGGGTCCCCCTGCTCTATTGAGTATTCACACATAATTTGTTGAGGAAACTTCAAAATTTGCTAAATTCTAAATAATTTAAATGTTTTTTTTTTTAAAGTTATAGATTTCTACCAGTTCGGATCTGCATTTTGAATGCCGGGTGAAAAGTTCACCTTAATTTACTTTTTAGTAAATTTAAGAGAAATTTCTAAAGTGACCAATTCCAGTTAAAATATATCGGAACTTTTCCGAATCATTCTGCTGTTCATAATTATATGTCTTTCTGGTACTGTATGTACAGTACTTGCCTAATGAATAATGAATATTTCAATACTGATAGACATTTGCACAAGAAGATGAACGGTGTTTGCGCAGTTATATCGGAAATCAAGCTGAATGGTCAAATACGGTGGGAGGGAAGGGTTAAAGTGAGAAGTGCAATGCCTCAAAGCTCAATATAAGGACATCAATAAGGGGGTGGGGGGGTCAGAAAGGGCCCAATACTCAGGATTAGTGTCTGCCTCGCATCCAATTATCTAAGAGAGCAATACAACGATCCTTATGCGTGTGTATTTATAGCCATAATTAAGTAGGAACAATATAGTACCACATTTCTGTACACTCTCTATTTGGATTAATGTTACATAAGAAAATGTTATCTATTTATTTGTTGCTTTTTTCTGTTTTCTGTAGTACAATTTCCTAATCATTTCGATAATTACCAGTATGGTGACTTTGAGCATCTCTTGCTTGTATAGGTACAAACCTCAGGGATGCGGTTATATAACCAGCAGGGATACTTCGCCATTTCACATTTCCTTGGTCACATGTCTCTTCCTAGATCTCCTCCTATTACTCCATATAACCTCTCTTTATAACTCCTCCTATTACTCCATATAACCTATCCCTATAACTCCTCCTAGTACTCCCTATAACATCTCTCCCTATAACTCCTCCTAGTACTCCATATAACCTCTCCCTATAACTCCTCCTAGTACTCCCTATAACATCTCTCCCTATAACCCCTCCTATTACTCCATATAACCTCTCCCTATAACTCCTCCTATTATTCCATATTACCTCTCTCTATAACTCCTCCTATTACTCCATATAACCTCTCCCTATAACTCCTCCTATTACTCCATATAACCTCTCTCTATAACTCCTCCTATTACTCCATATAACCCCTCCCTATAACTCCTCCTATTACTCCATATAACCCCTCCCTATAACTCCTCCTATTACTCCATATAACCTCTCCCTATAACTCCTCCTATTATTCCATATTACCTCTCTCTATAACTCCTCCTATTACTCCATATTACTTCCCCCTATAACTCCTCCTATTACTCCATATAACCTCTCCCTATAACTCCTCCTATTACTCCATATAACCTCTCTCTATAACTCCTCCTATTACTCCATATAACCTCCCTATAACTTCTCCTATTATTCCATATAACCTCTCCCTATAACTCCTCCTATTACTCCATATAACCTCTCTCTATAACGCCTCCTATTACTCCATATAACCTCTCTCTATAACTCCTATTACTCCATATAACCTCTCCCTATAACTCCTCCTATTACCCCATATAACCTCTCCCTATAACTCCTCCTATTACTCCATATAACCTCTCTCTATAACTCCTCCTATTACTCCATATAGCCTCTCTCTATAACTCCTCCTATTACTCCATATAACCTCTCCCTATAACTCCTTCTATTACTCTATATAACCTATTTCTATAACTCCTCCTATTACTCCATATAACCACTCTCTATAACTCCTCCTATTACTCCATATAACCTCTCTCTATAACTCCTCCTATTACTCCATATAACCTCTCCCTATAACTCCTCCTATTACTCCATATAACCACTCTCTATAACTCCTCCTATTACTACATATAACCTCTCCCTATAACTCCTCCTATTACTCCATAAAACCTCTCTCTATAATGCCTCCTATTACTCCATATAACCTCTCCCTATAACTCCTCCTATTACTCCATATAACCTCTCCCTATAACTCCTCCTATTACTCCATATAACCTCTCTCTATAACTCCTCTTATTACTCCATATAACCTCTCCCTATAACTCCTCCTATTACTCCATATAACCTCTCCCTATAACTCCTCCTATTACTCCATATAACCTCTCCCTATAACTCCTCCTATTACTCCATATAACCTCTCTCTATAACTCCTCCTATTACTCCATATAATTTCTCTATAACTCCTCCTATTACTCCATTTAATCTCTCTAAAACTCCTCCTATTACTCCATATAACCTATCCCTATAACTCCTCCTATTACTCCATTCAACCTTTCTCTATAACTCCTCCTATTACTCCATTTAACCTTTCTCTATAACTCCTATTACTCCATATAACCTCTCTCTATAACTCCTCCTATTACTCCAGATAACCTCTCCCTATAACTCCTCCTATTACTCCATATAACCACTCTCTATAACTCCTCCTATTACTACATATAACCTCTCTCTATAACTCCTCCTATTACTCCATATAACCTCTCCCTATAACTCCTCCTATTACTCCATATAACCTCTCCCTATAACTCCTCCTATTACTCCATATAACCTCTCTCTATAACTCATCCTATTACTCCATATAACCTCTCCCTATAACTCCTCCTATTACTCCATATAACCTCTCCCTATAACTCCTCCTATTACTCCATATAACCTCTCTCTATAACTCCTCCTATTACTTCATATAACCTCTCCCTTTAACTCCTCCAATTACTCCATATAACCTCTCACGATAACTCCTCCTATTACTCCATATAACCTCTCTCTATAACTCCTCCTATTACTCCATATTACCTCTCCCTATAACTCCTCCTATTACTTCATATAACTCCACTTTGCTGTCTTTAAACCTAGACGTAGAAATGAGTCAACCCAGCAAAGGATTCTGGGAGTGAAAGCAGGCGACAATGCTAATGAGCGAGTCTTGTCTTGTTTCTTTTATCACATATTCCCTGAGACATTTCTCTTCTCTCTCTCTCTCTCTCTCTCTCACTATTGTTGTTTTCCTTCTGATGATAAACTACAGTTAAACAGAGGAGAAAATCTCCTTATTCAAACTGTACGGCTCCCCCTCTACTCCCTGTATCTCTTCCTCTCCCCTTCTCCTTTGCTGTCAGCTTTCTTCCTCGCTCCGCTGGAGAGGAACAAAAAATAACAGTTTCTAAATTTCACCTTCTGCCACCCCCCTATGCTCCAGCAGATGAGAGGTTAAGATCATGGTTAAGTAGTTTTCAGCCGTCACCTTGGTTCTCTGGTCAGAGCACACACCACCCTAATCGAGAGCAAATGGCATGGAAGGTTTGTGTGCCAATGCATGTGTAGCCTGGCACTGCCCTTGCTGTATTCATATTCGGCACGTACATAGTGCCGGAGTGTATGGTAATGAGCACGCGGCATTGTATAATAATACAGAGGAGGTTTTATCATAAAAACTAGCTGAAAGAGATGCAGCTCAAGCACACAGAAAAACAGAAATTGGCAGCAGATGAACCCTTCGGCCCATCTAATCTCCATATATTTTTTTAGCACAACAATACCAGGCCACCTTTATGGGCAAATCCACTCAAACTTCGATTTGTTGATCTGGTTCTTCTGTAGCAAAAAAGGCCACTAAAACAGGGATTACTGATATATTAATGCCCACATTGTGTTTTTCTCCCACAGGAGATTCATTTTAAATTTTGTGGTGGTCCCAGGGACATCCCGGTAACCAGTGGAGGACCAGCTTGTTGCCTTCTTTCTTCATTGCCCCGTGTGCTATGGGTTGAGGGATTTTGAACCTTTCAAGATGCACAAACTAATCCTTTCATATACCTATATCTTTTGGTACAATTGGATGCGGGGCTGCCTCCAAGTTTAATGAGAACCTGGGCAAATTTCTGCTCTTGGTCCCCCGAAACTCCTTTTTCCCACTGGCCTAAGCCTCTAACCAAACACTAACTTACACTAGAACTACATCCCTCCATTTTAGTAACCCGTACACTGTCTCCATCTTATAGTTGGAGTCCCAGTGTGAAGTCCAAATTCAAGCATGATCAGTATGTCCCCACCACATCTGTAAAGATACATACCTTTGCACTACACCACTCACTCGGTTCTTCTGTTTGTTCAGTGCCCTGTTGTGGTTTCCTTGTGATCCCAACAGCGCATTCCCATTCTTGATTACATGTCTTCTATGGCAAAAATGTTGCTGAAAAAGGGTTTTCTGGGATAACCATTATTACATCTGTATATTGCTTTTTGTGTGTGCTTTGTACACTCTCAGACTCAACCAGATGGGCATCTGATAAATTGATTATAGTATTACATAGATGCAAACGTGTTACAAATCTTAGTGTAACACAAGCTCGTCAAACATCACTTCTACCACGAGATGCTGAACAAGGCTTACCAGGACAGTCAGCTATGTTGCTGATACATAGAAGGCAACACAGATCAACTCAACAGTTTTCACTTTGTGAAGGCTGACTTTACACTTTACATTTAGTGTTAATTTTTACACCTCACAAATACACATTTGTTATATAGAAGATGATAAAGACGCATAATATTAAAAATCATGGGAAATGGATTCATATCACTGGCCTTTACGTTTTAAGAGATGACGTTATAGTTTCCTAGTTTAGCGTTTCCTTGATGGCATGAATAGAGATCTTAAAGCTCCCCATTATATATGTGATTCACGTGGGTACCTTCCGCTGTGTATTGACAGAATGACTGGCGCTGGCCATTGTGGGTGGAAGCACAGAAGTAAACTACCCAGCATGAACAAAGAGAATGATTGGTTGGCACTGGTCATGTGACTATAGGCGCAGCCAGACACAGTGTGTTATGTATGAATTGAAAGCCTATATTGCAATAATCTGGCCATGCCCGCTATGTATGAAGTGACAATATAGTATGGCCATTACATCACACTGGCACTGCCCAGTATTTGAGAGAGACAATCTAGCATCAGCCATTACTGTATGTGTGTGTGTGTGTGTATATATCTATAAATGCTGCGAAAAAGAGCGCTCATGTAACTTAGAACTTGTTTCACAAATGTTGCTTTTTTAGCATCAAATAATAAGTTTCTGTATTTTGGCCCAAATGCCCCGTCCCTCTTCTCTATCCCTCTGTCCCTCTTTTGTAGGAGCTCCATATTGTTGGTTTGGCTGAGTGTATAACAGAGCTCCGCAGCAATAATACTCCCAGTAATGTGTCTGAGTGTATAACAGAGCTCCACAGCAATAATACTCCCAGTAATGTGTCTGAGTGTATAACAGAGCTCCACAGCAATAATACTCCCAGTAATGTGTCTGAGTGTATAACAGAGCTCCACAGCAATAATACTCCCAGTAAGTGTATAACAGAGCAATAATACTCCCAGTAATGTGTCTGAGTGTATAACAGAGCTCCACAGCAATAATACTCCCAGTAATGTGTCTGAGTGTATAACAGAGCTCCACAGCAATAATACTCCCAGTAATGTGTCTGAGTGTATAACAGAGCTCCACAGCAATAATACTCCCAGTAATGTGTCTGAGTGTATAACAGAGCTCCACAGCAATAATACTCCCAGTAATGTGTCTGAGTGTATAACAGAGCTCCACAGCAATAATACTCCCAGTAATGTGTCTGAGTGTATAACAGAGCTCCACAGCAATAATACTCCCAGTAATGTGTCTGAGTGTATAACAGAGCTCCACAGCAATAATACTCCCAGTAATGTGTCTTTAAACTACAGTAGAATTATTATTTGTAAATAAGTTACTTTAGATGCAACAATTGTTATGTAATCTAAATTTTCTCTTAACAGCCCACCCCTGGCCACACCCCCACTCACACCCGTAAAATTATAGTGTCCCTCGTGTATATTTAAAATGTTGGGAAGTATGTAAGTTAGCCTGCTCTATCTTTGTGAGTATATTTTTGTCAGGCCCCCTGCCTTCCAGTGCCGCGGATCCCGCCGCATTCTCTCTGACAGCGGGTTTAAATATGTGCCCAAGTCAGCCACCCGATACGCCGCATAAAGATGACCTCAAGAGTCAAAGTGGAAGGGTCAAATACCTTCCACGTGTTGTGGTTAATTCCAAAAGGAAATTAATCATGCCTATTTAAGCTTGCCGATGTCATCCCTTGTTGCCCTGTTGTGGTCTCCTAGATAGCCCAATAGTGTGTCTTCTCTGTCTGACTGTTAGTTACCAAATTTTGGCTTTGTTTCTTGTTTACCCCGCTTTCTCTGATCCTTGACCTCGGCTTATCCTATCATAACTCCATATCTCTGTACTTCTCTGACTTCTCTTTATTTTGCATAGCCCGACCATTCTAAGTACCGGTATTGCAATTCCTCTCCCTGTGATCTGTCAGTGTGTTTGGTTCCGGAAACCGGTGACAATTTTATCTTATATTTTATTGAGAGCACTATCGTTGCCTTTTCATATCTTTACTTGAGCTCCTGGCACTCCTACCATCGAGGATACTCACATCATTTCCTATAAGTGGGGATTGTACCACTGAAAGCGCTACATGCTAGAGCTGGTCATAGCTCTATTAAATGTGAGTGCAATATCATCATTATTTTGTTATATTTACATGACCAGGCATGTTGCACTATTGGATTCTCCTATCTTTTGTCTTTTCTGGACATCTGAGAAATGAATAAAAGATATAATCTCCTGGCTTAAGAGACCTACGCTCTATCAAGTACTCGTAATTGCACTCACCTTTGTCACATCGTCACAACTACTTTATGTGAGAAAAGGTTATGTTTCTATCCTGTATCAATTTGTATATTGATTCATTCAATTTGTGGCACAGCCCTTTCTTTACTTTATGTGCAAAAGAAAGCCTGGCACAAGCCATTATGGATATAAATAGTCTTGTACTGCCCAATATGTCTAAATAGAAAGACTGGCAACAGGCATTATCTAGATAAAGACCCTCGTACTGCCCAATCTGGATGGTGAGAAAGCCTGGCTCCAGACATTATATGTATAAATGCATCTTGGATGTGCTTCTGCCCTCTAGGTTTCTGCATCATCTGGTAACATTGCATCCCCCTTTAGCAAAGAGTGACCTTGTCACACGTAGGGCTCATTATTTCCCTGTGTGGATACATGTGTCACCCAAAGCTACCCAGCAAATGAGGGAGAGATTCACCAAGAGAGAGAGAACTAGTCGGTCACACGCACAGTTGTACATAAAGAGTTAACAAGAGGGGCTAAAAGCATTTGGGATACCAGAATAATTAAAGTTGAAAGAAATAGAAAACTAAATTATAAAAGAATTGGAGAGAGAGAGATATGTGAAGTATGGAGAATGATATGCTCTCAATATACTTCTTTCTCTTCCTCGCTCAGCACCCCTTCTCCTCCCCACCACCACCCCTAGCTCTTCCATCTCTTTCCCCTATGATTTTGACAGCTTTTCAGACAGTATGGCTCTGGTGACTTTGTAAGACAGTCCCCCGGGCTGTGCAGGAGAGAGGATGGGAGGCAGATCATTGCATAGAAAGATAACCCTCTGTAATCCGATGGGAAGAGAAAGCTGTCCCGCACGAGTGACCCTCCAACCCTCGAGATGCTGCCTCTAAGCAAGGACAGGGTTAATACGCCCTCAGTAGTCCCTCTCCGATCCTCCTGTCCAGTCGCTGTGTGTAAAATAAATAAATAAATAAATAAATAAAAGAATTAAGCAGATGACAGAGAGTAGGACACAGCCAGCAGAGTCATTGTATTACAGCTAAGGGATGGCTAAACTGGTCTATGCATAAAGTTGCCATACATTCTGGAAAGCCAGGAAAGTCCTGCATATTAGAAACATGAAAAGTTTCGTCTCTGGCTGCATAGAAATACAGAATTTTTATTCAGCCAGATTCTGGTCACTTTATAGATTGACTATGGTGTGGAGGAAGGAAGCTAGGCCGTATGTGGGTGTGACGGGACTCTGGTCTGGTCACATACAGATAAACTGACAATCAGTGCGGGACACTATGGCAAAACTCCCCCAAAGAACCAAAATAATCCTTGCTTGTATCCCCACCCTATAACCTTCAGCACAGCCAAATAGAACGGCCATGGTCCTAGTCTTCTGGTAGTGGAGCCAGGTCTGGAAAGCAGCGACTGAACTAGCTGGGCGCATGGAACCCTCGGTAGATCAGAACTGTGCCATGACTAGGTGCTGCTTGGATCCCCGACCACCAATCACATTGCTATTTGGAGGGGAGGTCAGGGAGTGATGAGGCATCTGGGGATACCATGAACTTGTGGGGGCTCTCTTTTTAAAGAATCCAGGAACTCCTTTTCAGATACCGAGCACCTGTTCGGGATGTGTGTATAAATATGTTTGATTTTGCAGAATAAAGCATTCCTGTTTTCACCCTTCATCAAGCCTTGAGTGATGTTTGGGAAATACTGCTATAATAACCCCAGGTATCCTGTTCCAGAGCAGGGTTAATTTTTTCGGGTGTGTGCCTGCAGAGAGATCTGGAGGTTTAGGGGTATCTAAGAGGGAGAGAAGTATTTAGGGAAGTCTAGGAAACAGGTGCTCAGCAGTCATGTGATACCAAATCAGACTGTGAGTAGAGCCAGGATATCGGTGAGATGTAATAGGAGGAGTTATAGAGAGAGGTTATATGGAGTAATAGGAGGAGTTATAGGGTGAGGTTACATGGAGTAATATGAGGAGTTATAGAGAGAGGTTATATGGAGTGATAGGAGGAGTTATAGAGAGAGGTTATATGGAGTAATAGGAGGAGTTATAGAAAGAGGTTATATGGAGTGATAGGAGGAGTTATAGAGAGAGGTTATATGGAGTAATAGGAGGAGTTATAGAGATAGATTATATGGAGTAATAGGAGGAGTTATGGGAAGAGGTTATATGGAGTAATAGGAGGAGTTATAGAGAGAGGTTATATGGAGTAATAGGAGGAGTTATTGGGAGAGGTTATATGGAGTAATAGGAGTTATAGAGAGAGGTTACATGGAGTAATAGGAGCAGTTATAGGGAGAGGTTATATGGAGTAATAGGAGGAGTTATAGGTAGAGGTTATATGGAGTAATAGGAGGAGTTATAGAGAGAAGTTATATGGAGTAATAGGAGGAGTTATAGATAGAGGTTATATGGAGTAATAGGAGGAGTTATAGGGAGAGGTTATATGGAGTATTAGGAGGAGTTTTAGAGAGGTTATATGGAGTAATAGGAGGAGTTATAGAGAGAGGTTATATGGAGTAATAGGAGAAGTTATAGAGATAGATTATATGGAGTAATAGGAGGAGTTATAGGGAGAGGTTATATGGAGTATTACTTAAAAATAGTAAGGTGCGCTGTGTCTTTAAGACCCAAAAATGTATAAAGTGCAACTAAGTGCAAACAAATTGATAAAGTGCAAAGTGATACAAAGTGCACTTAAAGTGTAAAATATCAATATAAAATATTATACATACATATGGCCTCTCGACTCCAAATATACATAAAAAGGAAAAGAGACATAAAAAAAAAAACAATAGTGTGAAACCGTATTAAAATGGTAGTATGGATAATAAATGCCAAATATTGCACTCACAAAAGTAGAGCAGAATAAGCCTGCTCTAGCTTTAACAGCTTCTTCAAATGTAGGACTGCATAGACGAAAAAAATATATTCCAAAATCTTTATTGCCCAGCACAGCACCAATATATCACCTTCCTCCACACTTAGTATTCAGTTACAGAGCCTTCGGTAGCATACAGCATAAGGGTGTCGGCCTGTCCCTCTGCGGTTTCGCCGCCGTAATTGCCGTCTGTTGGCCGTCTGTTTCCTCAAACTTCCAGGGGGAGGAGCTTTCTCGGGTGCGTGACGTCAGGTGCGTAACTTAACGTGATGACGCGTTTCGCCGTATTCACGGCTTCATCAGATCTGCCCATCCATGTCCTTACAGTTCTTATATACCCATCATAATGAGTACATTCAGGTGACTGCCATATAAAGTCTGTTATTTTGTTGCTGGCATCAATCAAATCAATTGCATATATATACACAAAAAAAGCAATATTACTTTATTCGAAAAACATCATAATTTAAATACTTGCATTATTTAAACACATATATATATAAAAACATTGAAACATATAATTTCCCAAAGAAACTTATTTCAAGAGACATATTTAAGAAGACATACTTAAAACCATCATTACCTTAAGAGAATTGTTTAAACAAACACATTTAAAGAAACATGCTTAAAAATACATAAATACATATTTAGAAATACATGCTAATGACATAACAATATAGCACCTCCTCCTAATCTAAATATAAAAAGAGAAAAATATTATACATTATGAGGAATAGGAACATATTTAATTATACTAAAAAAACACATCAGTATTAACCTAAAAAATTAAATAAATCAAATTCTATATTGAGCCCCCTAGGTTCTAAAGTTTTTAGCCTATGGACCCATTTCATTTCTTTTTTGCCTATGTCAATGATATGATTACCCCCTCTCCATGATTTTTTCACTATCTCTATACCTAAGAATGCCAGACCCCTAGGGTCTTTATTGTGGTATTTTTTAAAATGGGCTGAAACACTATGATTATCGTAACCCTTAGTAATATTATTTACATGCTCATATATTCTTTTATGTAGTGGGCGAATTGTCCGTCCCACATACTGTAATCCACATGGGCATATTAATAAATAAATTACATTTTTACTAAAACACGTAATAAAATTTTCAATAGAAAACTCTGCATCTTCCCTATTTTTAAATTTACTAACCCCCTTCAGAGTAGCATTTTTACTGCACCTACATCCTGCACACTTATTACAAGAATAAAATCCTTTTTTATTATTATCTAAAAAAGTTTTCGGAATTTCTTTTTTAGGATGATTAAAAGTCAAAATACGTTTAAAATTTGGTGCTCCTCTAAATGTAATAAAAGGTTTCTCTGGAATAATTTTGCTGAGTTCATTATCTTTCTTTAAAATATGCCAGTGTTTATTTACTATTGATTTCATTCTATTGCACTCTTGATTAAAATCAAAAACCAAGGGTAATATTATTCCACTTTCTTTGTTTGAATTTCCTACATCCTTATAATTACTTAATAACTGATTAGGTTCTAAATTTATTGTTTCATTATACGCTTTTTCTAAAATCTGTTGTGGATACTTTTTTTGCTTAAACCTATCTAAAATTGTCTTGGCTTGTTCTTCAAATTTATCCTTGTCTGTACAATTCCTCCTAATTCTTTGTAATTGGCCCTTAGGAATATTGTTAAGCCAAGGAGTATAGTGGCCACTATTATATAGAACATAATTGTTGGCATCTACTTTTTTAAAAAAATTTTTTGTTTTAATCTCACCCTTTTCTATATATATTTCTAAATCTAAATAATTAATATTAGACTTACTAAAAACACTAGTTAAAACTATACCCCAATTATTATTATTTAATCTTTCTAAAAATGCCTTAAGATCTTCTTCATATCCATCCCATATAAAAATTAAATCGTCTATATATCTATGGTATGAGACTGATGTGTTTTTTTAGTATAATTAAATATGTTCCTATTCCTCATAATGTATAATATTTTTCTCTTTTTATATTTAGATTAGGAGGAGGTGCTATATTGTTATGTCATTAGCATGTATTTCTAAATATGTATTTATGTATTTTTAAGCATGTTTCTTTAAATGTGTTTGTTTAAACAATTCTCTTAAGGTAATGATGGTTTTAAGTATGTCTTCTTAAATATGTCTCTTGAAATAAGTTTCTTTGGGAAATTATATGTTTCAATGTTTTTATATATATATGTGTTTAAATAATGCAAGTATTTAAATTATGATGTTTTTCGAATAAAGTAATATTGCTTTTTTTGTGTATATATATGCAATTGATTTGATTGATGCCAGCAACAAAATAACAGACTTTATATGGCAGTCACCTGAATGTACTCATTATGATGGGTATATAAGAACTGTAAGGACATGGATGGGCAGATCTGATGAAGCCGTGAATACGGCGAAACGCGTCATCACGTAAAGTTACGCACCTGACGTCACGCACCCGAGGAAGCTCCTCCCCCTGGAAGTTTGAGGAAACAGACGGCCAACAGACTGCAATAACGGCTGCGAATCCGCAGAGGGATAAGTCGACACCCTTATGCTGTATGCTACCGAAGGCTCTGTAACTGAATACTAAGTGTGGAGGAAGGTGATATATTGGTGCTGTGCTGGGCAATAAAGATTTTGGAATATATTTTTTTCGTCTATGCAGTCCTACATTTGAAGAAGCTGTTAAAGCTAGAGCAGGCTTATTCTGCTCTACTTTTGTGAGTGCAATATTTGGCATTTATTATCCATACTACCATTTTAATACGGATTCACACTATTGTTTTTTTTTTATGTCTCTTTTCCTTTTTATGTATATTTGGAGTCGAGAGGCCATATGTATGTATAATATTTTATATTGATATTTTACACTTTAAGTGCACTTTGTATCACTTTGCACTTTATCAATTTGTTTGCACTTAGTTGCACTTTATACATTTTTGGGTCTTAAAGACACAGCGCACCTTACTATTTTTAAGTATATTCACTAAAGTGTTTGGAGGAGTTTTACACTTGTTTTTGGTGCAGCTCTTTTTTATATTAACAGGTTGTTCTGTTTTATTCTAGACGATTTTATTACGAGCGCCTACTTTTTACTTGTTTTCTGTGTGTATATGGAGTATTAGGAGGAGTTTTAGAGAGGTTATATGGAGTGATAGGAGGAGTTATAGAGAGAGGTTATATGGAGTAATAGGAGAAGTTATAGAGATAGATTATATGGAGTAATAGGAGGAGTTATAGGAAGAGGTTATATGGAGTAATAGGAGGAGTTACAGAGAGAGGTTATATGGAGTAATAGGAGGAGTTATAGGGAGAGGTTATATAGAGTAATAGGATGAGTTATAGAGAGAGATTATATGGAGTAATAGGAGCAGTTATAGGGAGAGGTTATATGGAGTAATAGGAGGAGTTATAGGGAGAGGTTATATGGAGTAATAGGAGGAGATAAAGGGAGAGGTTATATGGAGTAATAGGAGGAGTTGTAGAGAGAGGTTATATGGAGTAATTGGAGGAGTTATAGGGAGAGGTTATAAGGAGTAATAGGAGGAGTTATAGAGAGAGGTTATATGGAATTATAGGAGGAGTTCTAGAGAGAGGTTATATGGAGTAATAGGAGGAGTTATAGGGAGAGGTTATATGGAGTAATAGGATGCGTTATAGAGAGAGATTATATGGAGTAATAGGAGGAGTTATAGAGAGAGGTTATATGGAGTGATAGGAGGAGATATAGAGAGAGGTTATATGGAGTAATAGGAGGAGTTATAGGAAGAGGTTATATGGAGTAATTGGAGGAGTTAAAGGGAGAGTTTATATGGAGTAATTGGAGGAGTTACAGGGAGAGGTTATATGGAGTAATAGGAGGAGTTATAGGGAGAGGTTATATGGAGTAATAGGAGCAGTTATAGGGAGAGGTTATATGGAGTAATAGGAGGAGTTATAGGGAGCGGTTATATGGAGTAATAGGACGAGTTATAGAGAGAGATTACATGGAGTAATAGGAGGAGTTATAGGGAGAGGTTATATGGAGTAATAGGAGGAGTTATAGAGATAGGTTATATGGAGTAAAAGGTGGAGTTATAGGGAGAGGTTATATGGAGTAATAGGAGGAGTTGTAGAGAGAGGTTATATGGAGTAATACGAGGAGTTGTAGAGAGAGGTTATATAGAGTAATTGGAGGAGTTATAGGGAGAGGTTATAAGGAGTAATAGGAGGAGTTATAGAGAGAGGTTATATGGAATTATAGGAGGAGTTTTGGAGAGAGGTTATATGGAGTAATGGGAGGAGTTATAGGGAGGGGTTATATGGAGTAATAGGAGGAGTTATAGGGAGAGGTTTTTTGGAGTAATAGGAGGAGTTATAGAGAGAAGTTATATGGAGTAATAGGAGGAGTTATAGATAGAGGTTATATGGAGTAATAGGAGGAGTTATAGGGAGAGGTTATATGGAGTATTAGGAGGAGTTTTAGAGAGGTTATATGGAGTAATAGGAGGAGTTATAGGGAGAGGTTATATGGAGTAATAGGAGGAGTTATAGAGAGAGGTTATATGGAGTAATAGGAGGAGTTATAGGGAGAGGTTATATGGAGTAATAGAAGGAGTTATAGAGAGAGGATATATGGAGTAATAGATGGAGTTATAGGGAGAGGTTATATGGAGTATTAGGAGGAGTTTTAGAGAGGTTATATGAAGTAATAGGAGGAGTTATAGAGAGGTTATATGGAGTAATAGGAGGAGTTATAGGGAAAGGTTATATGGAGTAATAGGAGGAGTTATAGAGAGAGGTTATATGGAGTAATCGGAGGAGTTATAGGGAGAGGTTATATGGAGTAATAGGAGGAGTTATAGGGAGAGGTTATATGGAGTAATAGGAGGAGTTATAGAGAGAGGTTATATGGAGTAATAGGAGGCGTTATAGGGAGAGGTTATATGGAGTAATAGGAGGATTTATAGAGAGAGGTTATATGGAGTAATAGGAGGAGTTATAGGGAGAGGTTATATGGAGTAATAGGAGGAGTTATAGGGAGAGGTTATATGGAATAATAGGAGGAGTTATAGAGAGAGGTTATATGGAGTAATAGGAGGAGTTATAGAAAGAGGTTATATGGAGTAATAAGAGGAGTTATAGGGAGAGGTTATATGGAGTAATAGGAGGAGTTATAGGGAGAGGTTATATGGAGTAATAGGAGGAGTTATAGAGAGAGGTTATATGGAGTAATAGGAGGAGTTATAGGGAGAGGTTATATGGAGTAATAGGAGGCGTTATAGGGAGAGGTTATATGGAGTAATAGGAGGAGTTATAGGGAGAGGTTATATGGAGTAATAGGAGGAGTTATCGGGAGAGGTTATATGGAGTAATAGGAGGAGTTATATGGAGAGGCTATATGGAGCAATAGGAGGAGTTAGAGGGAGAGGTTATATGGAGTAATTGGAGGAGTTATAGAAATCAGTATATCAATATATATATTTTTTTTATCTCACAGAGGGTAATTATTAATTATAGGTGAATGTTCAATTTAGATCACTAAACCCAATATTTTGCACCTGTTGCATTGATAATAAAACTGTTACACTTCGACGCAGAAAGACAAACAAGCAAGAGGCAGATGGAGAGTCAGCTAGCTCACTGTATGTAGATTTTTTCCGTATTAGATTTTCAACCCTCTGAGAGTCGTTTGTTCGTCCCTTTGCTGAAATCCTCCTCTCCTGCTAACAAATCCTGCTGATCGATCTATCCTAGGCTATGTGTGCCTTCGCGTCAATCAGGCAGGAAATTGGCCTTACTAATTTCTCACCTCATCCCTCTGGGGACAATCTGGGTGATCCGCCTGCCCTCCTCCAACACACGGACATCACCATATAGCAAGGTTACTTTTAATCCTACTGCACACACTGCTCTGTTCTGCACATATATTAAAGTTCCAGATTGATCTGTCTCCCCGATCCTCCTCCTCATCTATCTCTTTCCTCCAAACAAAATAAAATGATATGGGATTTTATTTTTATTAGGGATATTAATGCTTATAGGATTCATCTTCCTTTCTACTGCTTTTCATGCGTTCCCCGTATAACCTGACAGATGAAAGTGTATGTGCTGTTTTTACAGAATAAATCCTCCAATTTCAATCATGTATGGAGGCTGCTAGAAGCATACGGCTAGTTGACAGGAGACGCGACGGCGTTTTAAGACAGCAAATGGGTTAAAACTACTGAACGGTTTAATTATTATTATTTTATTATTGATATAGCGCCATCAGATTCCGTAGCGCTGTACAATGGGTGGACTAACAGACATGTAGTTGTAACCAGACAACTGGATGCATAGAAATAGAGGGGGTGGAGGGCCCTGCTCAATGAGCTTACATTCTAGAAAGAGTGGGGTATATTCTAGTTAACCACTTCACTACAAATTACTTTTTAGGACAGATATCACATTACAGAGATAAAACAAAAATTATCAACAGGTAACAGACCAGTTGTATCTAAGCATCATGGGAGTTAGTTTCACAGAAGCTGAAGAGCTGACCATTAAGTCTTCCGGTATTGAACAAAAGTATTCAAACGATCATGGCAAATTCCGTGATTAGAACACAGTGATCTAAACAGTGCATCCAATAAGTATACACTAAAACAAAATTTAAATAAAAATACCGTATTTACTCGAATCTAATGCTCACCTTTTTTGGAAAATAAAATTTCCAAAATTTGAATGTGCATTAGATTCAATTGCGCACTACGATTGGGATAAAATTCGAAATTTGTTGGCAAATTCACACAGGCGAATTCCGTTCCTAAAAGAGGTCTTAAAGAATAGACTTAACATGTAACACTAAAATTTAAATCCCATCAATGTTTCTGTGGTATATAGAAACACAGAAACATAGAATGTGACAGCAGATAAGAACCATTCGGCCGATCTAGTCTGCCCAGTATTTCAAAATACTTTTAATTAGTCCCTGGCCTTATCTAAGTCTAGGATAGCCTTATAACTATCCCACGCATGCTTAAACTCCCTCACTGTGTTAACCTCTACCACTTCAGCTGGAAGGCTATTCCATGCATCCACTACCCTCTCAGTAAAGTAATAATATGGCATTAAACATTTATTTGTAGCACAATGTTGTAAAGTAGTATCTAGCAAAAACATTTTTCATCTTCCAGGTTTCACAAATTGCGCATTAGATTCAAGTAAATACGGTATTTCTAATTGATAAATCCCATGGCATTAAAAGACCACTATAGTGCCAGGAAAAAATACTCGTTTTCCTGGCACTATAGTGCCCTGAGGGTGCCCCCACCCTCAGGGTCCCCGTCCCACCGGGCTGGATGGCAAGGAAAGGGGTTAAACTTACCTTTTTTCCAGCGCCGGGAGGGGAGCTCTCCTCCTCCTCTCCGCCTCCGATCCTCCTCTTCGGCTGAATGCGCATGCGCAGCAGGAGCTGCACGCGCATTCAGCCTGTCTCATAGGAAAGCATTCATAATGCTTTCCTATGGACGCTGGCGTCTTCTCACTGTGATTTTCACAGTGAGAAGCACCCAAACGCCTCTAGCGGCTGTCAATGAGGACAGCATCCATTGTGAAGCTGCATTCTTAGTGAGCTGTCCAGGAGGTGGGAGGGTCTGGGAGGGAGGGTCTGCTGCTGATTGGCTGGAATGTGACTGCTGACTGTGAGGTACAGGGTCAAAGTTTACTCAATGATGAGTCCGCGGCGAACCGTTCGGCGAACCGTTTGGGACATCACTACTTGCAATCCTAGCTCCATAAGTCATTCATGGGGCAGAGCTGCACAACGGATCGGATTCGAAGTCTGCGCTACTCCATGTTTTCTGCAACTGTTGATCTCCAGAATTTCTTATTATGGGGAGAGTGTTAAGTAGCTAGTGTTTACTTAAAAAAATATTTTAGGGACTTCAAGCAAAAACAAAAACAAAATGATACCTACATTTTAATGATTACAACCATGAAGAATACATTTTAAGAGGATAAAGACAGCATTGTGTTTACCCCTTACTGCACCAAGTATGATCATAGGCAACTTAATTCTAACACTAATGGAGCAATAATACTAGGACTATTATTTCAGTTCTGTGATAATTCAGGCTGACAATGAGAGTTATAACCCAACAATAGTTTTTAAAAAAAGATTTAAAAAAAAATAAAAATATTTCAAGTATTGATTGATTTGAATCCGATAACCGCAAGAAGGCAATAATTTTCTGTGGGTTTTGGGCATGCAGCTGGGGTCAGGAGGTCAGATTGCCTGTGGTTGATGGTGGCATTATACTTGGGCAATAGGTAATTTTGGCTAATAGCAACTGTTCTGCGATTCTCATATTGCAACAGTTGGCTGTGAGTTACGGAGTACAAAATAACTAAAAAACATGAAACAATTTATTGAACGAGGTAGGAAAATCCAGAATATTATCTTCCACTATATCTGGCCCTCCAGTGTCAGCTTGTGCCAGAAAGAGCAGTCTGGAGAAGGAAATGGCAATAAAGCGGTTAACTCTGACCCCTCAGTCTGATTTCCCCAGCTGATAAATTTTCTCCCTGCGTCTCAAACAGAATTTCATTACACAGAGTACACAGAATGAGAGGAGAGGACTTTTCGGATGGCAATCAGACTACAACTCTCCTTTCTCTATCCTTTTACTTCATCACATGACTGGGGTCACTTGGGACTCTTCCGCTAGCAACCTCTGACCAGTAGATAATAAGGACTGATGGCTGGTCCACAAAGTTGCTTTCACAATAATGGCTAGGGCTTCTGCATCTCTTATTTTATACAAAATGTAAACCGTGATCTCTGTTAAAGGCAACTCGAGCATAAAGGGGTTACCAGTTTTCAGGTCTCCTGAAACGGTTCCTCTAAATCTTGATGGAAATCCTAATTGGGGTAGCTCACTAAACTCTGAATTGTTGGAGCACTTTCATTTTAAACAAAGAATTTGTAGGAATTTAGAGACATAGAAACATAGAATGTGACGGCAGATAAGAACCATTCGGCCCATCTAGCCTGCCCAATTTTCTAAATACTTTTAATTAGTCCCTGGCCTTATCTTAAGACTCCCACCAAACAATATATTTGGTGGAAGCTCACAAAATATATCACGATCCAAAAACTACAAGGCAGCTTATTATCTCCTAATTGGAGCTATTTCAAAACAGAACAAATTTGCTTTGATGACATCTAAAATGTGCCGATAAGCTCAGGAACTTATCTGGAATATAGTTGCCCATTACTTTTTTCTAAAAATGTGTCACTTCTTCAAGCCATATAATTATTATTATGTTACTATTTATATAGCGCCATCGAATTCCGCAGCGCTTTACAATGGGTGGACGAACAGACATGTAGTTGTAACCAGACAAGTTGGACACACAGGAACAGAGGGGTTGAGGGCCCTGCTCAATGAGCTTACATGGTACAGGGAGTGGGGTAAAATGACACAAAAAGGTAAGGATAGTATTAGACTAATGACAGTTGCAAGAGAGGAAACATATAATTCTGAAAAAATGCATTATGGTTATGATACTCCGTTAATTCCACTTGTTTGATACTGTGCATAGAGCATTGTTTGTTTTTTGTTTTTCAGAAAACCTTTGAGACAATAAATATATTTCAAAGATTGAGGAAGTATAATTAATCTTCATCTTGGCAGCAGTTGAGTGGCCAGGCTTTGGTCGCTGGAAAGTCCATATAATGACTTAATTGAGGAATTAAAAGTGCGTACCCTGGACAAATTGTATTGTATCCTCTTTGTATTAGTCATAGTCACATATATCATGTGACAGGGGGGGCTGCAGTGTTTAATACTGGAGTTTGCTCAAAGTAAAAGGAGTACCAGCTTTAATCTTATTTTATTTATGAAGAACAAGCTAATTCAGAGTTGTAAAACCAGAATGGGGTTTAAATAGGTAGTCAAAGCAGAACAATTACATAAAATATGTTAAAAATTCAAATTAAAAAGGCATGCAAGCCCTTATTCTGTGAGCTCACAGCGTAGTTGAGATAATAGAGAGAAGGGAAGGGAAGACCATGGAAAGAAAGATGGAGAAAGATGAGCTTTCAAGGAAGCTGCAATTGCAGAAAAGTGGTGACTATGTTTGAATGACCAATGGAAGGAACTGGTCACCTTCAAGATATGTTAGGTAGTAATAGGCATATCTGAACAAGTTACTTTTAAGAGACAATTTAAAGTGGGATGAGTCAAATAGAACGAGGTAAAGGTTATCATAGGATATGTGATACATTGAGGAAATCGTGAAGTCAGCAGTGACGATAAATTGTAATCTCGGAGAGGACATTTGGAAACACAGAAACAGAGACAACTCTGTAAGTTAGCGAAGATAATTTTATTATAGACCTGATGGGGGTTCAGTGGAAGCGATGACATTTTATAGTGAATGAGCCTGGCAGAGATGTCCATAAAGTGTTGGTAATAGAACCGGTGGTCGATGAACAGTTTATTCAGATATAGTTAAAGCATATACGGTAAATCAGTACAAGTAGGTGGATTAGTATTTCGTCAACATCTGGGGCTAGGATTTTTGTAATCCTTTGCAATGTTCACATATAAAATCAGCAGGATTTAGGGACTGTCAACAGCTTTGTCAGTAGTTAAAAGAGCGGCAAGTACTATAACTCCATGGCAGCGGGCTTAAGTGTTGGTTAGATTGTGTCGTTATCGACTGCAAATAAACCTAAATAACAAGTACAAGCATTAGTGTCTAAGGATGTTCCGTGGGAATTAACAGGACAAGTCTAAATGAGAAGACATCCACCCATTATATATATATTATATATATATATCAAGAATTAATTCAGGTCAACTATTGCTTACCGAAAGGTCTGCTGTTTGTAAACATTGAGTTATAAGGAATCTAAGTGACATATTCTGTTTAAAGAAATGTTTTAATTGTTGTAGTTGGCTTGATCCCATGGTAGGAAGTATGTATGGTATGTGTTGTAGGGATGTGCATGGGCAAAAAATTTGGTTCGGTCCAGCACTTCAGAAATTCGGGAACTCGGCAATTCGGGACTTCGGCAATTCGGCATTTCGACACTTTGGATCCGCAATTTTGAAATTCGTGACTTTGTCAATTCGGCACTTCGGCGGTTCAGTTCCACACCTACAAAATTCAGGACTTTGGCAATTCTAGCCAAACTACCACTGTTGGTGGGTCTTAAGGACTGGGTCGGTGAAACACGGCTTTTTAGATACAGTACATATTACCGGATCTCTGGAAGAAGTATAGAATATAGTCTGAAGAGATAACAAGAATAAGAAGAAACAGGCCAAGGTCAATGATAAGAAAGTTAGGATAAACGAGTATACAAAACCAAGGTCAGAGATTTCAGTAGTCAAATAACCGAGCCAAGTCTACACCAGAAAACTCACTGAACACTATAACACAATCTTAGACTACTAAGTCCACAGCAAGGCAAGGAAGTGATGTAAGATAAGGATTTAAATAGCTTAATTTTGCAGTAATTGGTTGGGGAACAATTGGGGTCTCGTATAATTTTTTGCAGTAAGGTGTTTTGCCCACATATTTGTGGGCTACACTGTGGCTTTAAGTTGAGCTTAATCGAAGCGTTCTGAGTCATCAGTGATGTCCCATGTCAGTACGTTGCGTTGGCCAAATGCAGGAACCGGACAGGTCAAGATTGGGCGTCGGCCAAACCAAGAGGGAGTGCTGCGGATGTTTGGCGTGAGCTGAATGAGAAGGAGTGGTGCAGAAACACGACAATGAGGGCCGACGGGAGATATGATAAAACCAGACTTACTTAAAATGGGTTTTATTGTAGGGAGCCACCGTTTTATTTTCAGTTACCTTTAGACGGCACTATATTGGATAACAGGACTACACATATCCAAATACACTAACTTTTACTAAATTGATAGCTCTTGAGAAATGAGATTGCAGACTCTTGCAGAGGCAAACTGGATAAATAGCCATTATCAGGTGAGAATTCTGATCATCAGGAAATAGAGGTGTCCTACTGATCGCACCATACACAGATGTTTCCTTATAATTGCCAGTGAGTGTCTTTCTGCCCCAGTGGTGGCGAAAGAGTTACGAGTGCATTTATCCATGTAAACGCTTCCTATTTATTTGACTGTACAGACCTCTCATAACCTTGTAATCCGCCAGCAAATAATTAAGGTGTTTGAAAGAAAAGTGCTTTGTCAGCAGGAGCATGAAGGGAGAAGTGTCAGATAATACACAATAATGATTAAAGAGAGTCTCTCTATGGGTGTTTAACCCACTTTGGAACCAAGCATCCTCCCACTCTATTATATCATTATAGAGGATCAGCACTCATAGGAGATTTTTTTTATTAATATACTATCTATAAAAAAGAGTAAAAAGAGTAGGAAAGTATATTTATATTTGCTGGAACATAATTTTATGTTTATTGTAATTATTACTATTATTATTGGTATTTATATAGCACCAACTAATTCCGCAGCGCTTTACAATATTATGAAGGGGGGGGGTGTGAATTACAATACATGAGACAATTATACACCGAGACAGGAACAATGGTAATGACTATTATTACTCCATATAACCTCTCACTATAACTCCTCCTATTACCTCATATAACCTCTCTCTATAACTCCTCCTATTACTCCATATAACCTCTCCCTATAACTCCTCCTATTACTCCATAGATCCTCTCTCTATAACTCCTCCTATTACTCCATATAACCTCTCTCTATAACTCCTCCTATTACTCCATATAACCTCTCTCTATAACTCCTCCTATTACTCCATATAACCTCTCTCTATAACTCCTTCTATTACTCCATATAACCTCTCTCTATAACTCTTCCTGTTACTCCATATAACCTCACCCTATAACTCCTCCTATTACTCTATATAACCTCTCCCTATAACTCCACCTATTACTCCATATAACCTCTTTTTATAACTCCTCCTATTACTCCATATAACCTCTCCCTATAACTCCTCCTATTACTAAACTCTCTCTGTAACTCCTCCAACTACTCCATATATCCTCTCTCAATAACTCATCCTATTACTCCATATAACCTCTCTCTATAACTCCTCCTATTACTCCATATAACCTCTCCCTATAACTCCTCCTCTTACTCCATATAACCTCTCCCTCTAACTCATCCTATTACTCCATATAACCTCTCTCTATAACTCCTCCTAGTACTCCAGATAACCTCACGCTATAACTCCTCCTATTACTCCATGTAACCTCTCCCTATAACTCCTCCTATTACTCCATATACCTCTCTCTATAACTCCTCCTAGTACTCCATATAACCTCTTCCTATAACTCCTTCTATTACTCCATATAACCTCTCTCTATAACTCCTCCTATTACTCCATATAACCTCTCCCTATAACTCCCCTCTTACTCCATATAACCTCTCCCTATAAATCCTCCTGTTACTCCATATAACCTCTCCCTATAATTCCTCCTGTTACTCCATATAACCTCTCTCTATAACTCCTCTTATTACTCCATATAACCTCTCTCTATAACTCCTCTTATTACTCCATATAACCTCTCTCTATAACTCCTCCTATTACTCCATATAACCTCTCTCTATAACTCCTCCTATTACACCATATAACCTCTCTCTATAACTCCTCTTATTACTCCATATAACCTCTCTCTATAACTCCTCCTATTACTCCATATAACCTCTCTCTATAACTCCTCCTATTACACCATATAACCTCTCTCTAGAACTACTCCTATTACTCCATATAACCTCTCTCTATAACTCCTCCCATTCTCCATATACCCTCTCCCTATAACTCCTCCTATTACTCCATATACCCTCTCCCTATAACTCCTCCTATTACTCCATATAACCTCTCTCTATAAGGCCTCCTATTACTTCATATAACCTCTCTATAACTCCTCCTATTACTCCATATACCCTCTCCCTATAACTCCTCCTATTACTCCATATAACCTCTCTCTATAACTCATCCTATTACTCCATACAACCTCTCCCTATAATTCCTCCTATTACTCCATATAACCTCTCTCTATAACTCCTCCTCTTACTCCATATAACCTCTCCCTATAACTCCTCCTGTTACTCCATATAACCTCTCTCTATAACTCCTCCTATTACTCCATACAACCTCTCCCTATAACTCCTCCTATTACTCCATATAACCTCTCTCTATAACTCCTCCTATTACTCCATACAACCTCTCCCTATAATTCCTCCTATTACTCCATATAACCTCTCTCTATAACTCCTCCTCTTACTCCATATAACCTCTCCCTATAACTCCTCCTGTTACTCCATATAACCTCTCTCTATAACTCCTCCTATTACTCCATACAACCTCTCCCTATAACTCCTCCTATTACTCCATATAACCTCTCCCTATAACTCCTCCTATTACTCCATATAACCTCTCTCTATAACTCCTCCTATTACTCCATATAACCTCTCCCTATAACTCCTCCTATTACTCCATATAACCTCTCTCTATAACTCCTCCTATTACTCCATAAAACCTCTCTCTATAACTCCTCCTATTACTCCATATAATCTCTCCCTATAACTCCTCCTATTACGCCATATAACCTCTCCCTATAACTCCTCCTATTACTCCATATAACCTCTCTCTATAACTCCTCCTATTACTCCATATAGCCTCTCTCTATAACTCCTCCTATTACTCCATATAACCTCTCTCTATAACTCCTCCTATTACTCCATATAGTCTCTCCCTATAACTCCTCCTATAACTCCATATAACCTCTCTCTATAACTCCTCCTATTACTCCATATAACCTCTCCCTATAACTCCTCCTATTACTCCATATAATCTCTCCCTATAACTCCTCCTATTACTCCATATAACCTCTCTCTATAACTCCCCCTATTACTCCATATAATCTCTCCCTATAACTCCTCCTGTTACTCCATATAACCTCTCTCTATAACTCCCCCTATTACTCCATATAACCTCTACCTATAACTCCTCCTATTACTCCATATATCCTCTCTCTATAACTCCTCCTATTACTCCATATAACCTCTCTCTATAACTCCCCCTATTACTCCATATAACCTCTCCCTATAACTCCTCCTATTATCCATATAACCTTTTCCCATAATGTCCCCTATTGCCCCATCCCTTCCCACTCCATGTATCCTTTGCACTGTACGTATCAGGCTACCTCTGCCATGGTTTTCAATTACAATGCAAGATTCAGCGTTTTCCTCTTCTTCTTCGATGTGTTTCGCTTGAGATCAATTCCTAATTTAATGTTTAAACTTTACCCACAATGTCCCAGCTCCCCTGAACACACGGCTATGTCTGAGTGGGAGGAGGGGTGTCTGGTTTAGGTAAATGTCGCAGACTTCCTTTGGGGCGGCCAGCGTTGTCCTTTATGTGACAGATCTGGGGACATATAGAAAAAAGCTACGGCTTGCCCTCACTCCTACTTTTTTTTTTTCGAATTGTTATTTTTCAAAGTAATTTTATTGTACTCGCATCTCTGTTACAAAGACCCTTAGGAAGATGGGATGTGCAAAGCAATAAGAACTGAATTAACCCATTAAAAGTGCACTAAAAGGGGGGGCGTGGCCTAGCGACGGATGAGAGAGGTCGCCTGAGCTCGGAGCTCTCCCGCCAGCCAGTGCACACAGCGTGGAAAACAGCGTGTTTTTACCGGCGAATACGGCACCAGTGACACACAACGTTGCAGAACAACAATGTCCACAAAAATCGCCAAGAAATATAAGCAAAAAACGCTCCAAATGCAGACAACAACGATGTTAAACACTGGAGCTGAAATCCAAGATGGCGCCGACAGGCCTGATTCTCCGGCCTCGTGTGCCGACGCAGGTGAGCTCATCCTCACTCCAGGCATTCTGCAAACGCCTGTCACTAACGAAACACTACACAATATGCTCCTGGACCTTAAAAACACATTCAAATCGGAACTGAAACAGATTGCCACAGATATTAGATTAGACATTCAATCCCTGGGTGACAGAACATCTCGCCTAGAAGAGAGGGCGGAAGAAATCACGGAAGCACACAACTCTATAACAGAAGCACACTCAGCCCTACTCACAAGATTGCAATCTTTGGAGGCAAAGGTAGCAGACCACGAAGACCGAGACAGACGCAACAATATCAGAATCCGGGGGATCCCGGAATCGGTCGGTCCACAGGGTCTGACCTGCTACGTCCAAGATATCCTCAAGGCATACATCCCATCCCTGACAGAAGCTGAACTGCTCCTAGACCGCACACATCGCCTCCCGAAGCCCAAGCATCTACCGGCAGCTGTTCCACGAGACGTTATTACCCGGATACATTATTTCACAACAAAAGACCGAATAATGCAGGCCTCCAGAAGCCAAGGTCAGCTCCCGGGAAAATTCTCACAGGTCAAACTATTCATAGACCTATCCTCCACCACGATGTTCAAACGGCGCACATTTGCCCACATCACAGCAGCACTGAGAGCAGCCGGGATCCAATACAAGTGGGGCTTCCCCACCAAAATCTTGGTCAAGCGCAATGGAGTGGACAGTCAGATCTCTGACCCCGAAATTGGCAAGAGACTCTTGACGGAATGGAACATTCCAATACGGGATGACCCCTCGCAACAGCCTAGCAGCAGACCTCCGAGACACCTCCAGAAAGAATGGGAAATGCAACCACGCAACACCAACACGCAGAGGCGCACCTGAACGGAGCAAAAGCCAAACAATCCAAGAACTGCAACACTGATCCCTAAAAGGACAGGTCGTATATTTTCAATGTGGCCACTTTTAGGTTCCTCTCCCTCTTTTTCTAAGCACAGACCGGACTTACAACTGTTCGCACTGTGCAAAGGCGACATTACGACTCTCTTTAACTACAATTGGCAGTAGTATTGTTCTATTGCACTCTAGGTAGCTATACCTACCCCCAGTGTGGCTAAGTCATCTAAGCCACGAATGAAACCGTTATACTTAATATCGCACCGATATGATGCGGTGAACGGAATGTTGTACATAGTTACTTATTGTTTTAGTTATGTTCTTATTTCTATATCCTCCGACAGGCAGATCCTAAATACCTTAAACCACGTGCTCCCACTGTCGCACAGCCCTATCAAGAAAGGCACTTACAAATCCCTTATCAGGCGTAAGAGCTATGTTGAACCCTTGGCGGACCCTAGCGGCCCTCCCTCTGTACCACACTTAGCCCACAATCCTATCCAACTCCGAGATGGTACTTAAAATCTGCTCCCTGAACGCCAAGGGACTAAACTCCCCGAATAAACGCCGCTTGGCCCTATGCGAAGCGAAATCCCTAGGTGCCCATGTAATGTTCCTTCAAGAGACACACTTTAAGTGGGGCTCTAGGCCTAAATTTAACTCTCCGGCATTCCCCATTGACTACCACTCCTGCTACTCAACTAAGAAACGAGGAGTATCCATCCTAATAAGTAAAGACGTAACGTTTTCATTAATACGAAAAATTGGGGATAAAAAAGGGAGGTACCTCATCTTACAATGCCATCTGAATAACAATGTATATACTCTGATTAATGTATATGGACCTAATACTAATCAATGTGACTTTGTGGATGTGCTGTTGGGATTGCTGTCTACACACGTATTGGGGGAGGTAATCATTGGAGGTGACACAAACTTCCTATTAGACAGCGACCTAGACTCTTCCAGAGGTCCAAAGCTGACCAACCAAACTCTAAAGCATAGGTCCAAATTGACCTCACGCATATGCCACAAACTAGCGACACACAATCTTGTAGACCCCTGGCGTGTTACACACCCCACAGAAAGGGACTATACCTATCACACAGCAGTACATAACAGCTATTCTCGAATAGATAGATTTTTACTCCACACCTCCTCCCTCACGAAAGTAGAACACACAGACATTGGTCTGATCTCGTGGTCAGACCACGCGCCTATCACATTGTCACTTAGAGAACAATTCCCCAACAAAGGAAGGGGCAGCTGGAAACTCAATGAGCAACTATTAACCGATCCGGAGGTAACCAAACAGATAGAACAAGAACTGAAACATTATTTTCAGGAGAATAAAACTCCGGACTCACCCCTAACCCAAATATGGCTAGCACACAAAGCCTACATACGGGGTTGCTTCATAAAACACGCTAGCTATGCAAAAAAACAGCGCCTTGAAAAATACACCTCTATACTTTCTGAGCTAGCCACATTAACACACGCTAACAAGCACACACCAACAGCGTCCACACACACTAGGTTACTACTCTTACAAACACAACTAAGAGACATAGAACTAGCCAAAACTACATTCCTCACGCGCAGGCTCAAACATAAGTATTTCGCTGCCGGCAATTGTGCAGGAGCAAAACTAGCAGCACAATTGAAACAGAGAACATCAACCTCCAGGATTGCCTCCCTCAAGGGACCAGGGGGCACCAAGATATTAGACCCACAGGGGATCGTAGATGAGTTTGCTCACTATTATGAAAAACTATATAATCTAAAGAATGACCCACAGACGATATGCCCCACAAAGTCCGATATAGATGCCTTCCTGGCGGAAGTCAACCTCCCGACCCTATCGCCAACTGACACAGATGGTCTGCGCAGCCCTTTCACAACGAAAGAGGTAGCGTTGGTGATCTCCTCACTCCCACAGCATAAATCCCCGGGCCCTGATGGACTACCCAATAAATACTACCGCACATACTCTAGTTCCTTGTCACAGCCCCTCACAGAACTGTTTAACCATTGCATGAGAGAGGGCTCCTTACCGGCGGAGATGCTACTGGCCCATGTCTCCACCCTACCCAAGCCAGGCAAATCCACGGACCAGTGTAAGAATTTCAGGCCCATTTCGCTGCTAAACAGCGACGCAAAAATCTATGCAAAGCTATTTAGTGAAAGATTAGCTCCACTCATACATAAACTAGTACACAATGATCAATCAGGGTTCGTGAGAGGCCGGCAGGGCTCTGATAATTCCAGGAAGGTACTGAATATGGTGGAGGGGATGGCAAAAGGGAAACTCGGAGGCCTTTTTCTGGCGCTGGACGCCGAAAAGGCCTTTGACAGGCTGAGTTGGCAGTACATGACGAGAGTACTACAAACATACAACTTCCCCGAAGAAATTGTCAAGGGCATACTGGCGCTCTACGCGCAACCCAGTGCTAGGGTCTCACATAGTGGGTTCCTCTCTAGAACCTTCCACATTACAAACGGGACACGGCAAGGATGCCCGCTGTCTCCCTTGCTCTACATCCTTTCTTTAGAACCCCTGGCCCAAAAAATACGAGCACATAAAGACATAACCGGCATCTCCCTGAGGGAAACAGAGTATTGTTTAGCCCTATTTGCAGATGATATCTTTGTGGCATTGTCGAACCCAGAGAGCTCCCTACCCCCATTGTTAACACTCTTGACGGATTATGGTAAAATCTCATATTACCGCCTGAATCAAGAAAAAACGCAGGCCCTACCTATAAATTTACCAAGGCTACTTGTGGAAACCTTAAAGACCACATACGAACTCGATTGGCGGACGTCATCCCTAACATATTTAGGGGTAAAAATCGCCACCTCCATTGACAACATAATAAAACTTAACTTTAAACCTCTCATACAAATATGCAAAGCTGAGATACTTAAATGGAAGACTGCGAACCTTTCATGGCTAGGGCGAGTAAATGCATACAAAATGATGCTACTGCCGAGACTGCTGTACAAGTTCAGAATGCTCACTATAGCTGTCCCGGCAGCAATCCACAGGTCATTGCAAACGATCTGCAGCACATACATCTGGGGGGGAAAAAGACCTAGGCTGCCTCTACACCTCCTACAAAAAACAGCACACACGGGCGGCATTGGTTTACCTAACATAGGCCTCTATTACAAAGCCTCCCTGCTGGCTACCTGTATACAACTACATGCCCCAAGGGGCACGACTCAGTGGGTAGATATGGAACACGATCAGTTTACATACCCCACACTGCTCAACCACATATGGACACCTAAGGCATTAAGGGGACCCCACACACAGCTCTACCCTACCACAGCAGCAACGATCAAAGTGTGGGATGAATTCATGACATCCCTAGGTTGGAAGAAGCACTTCCACCCCGAAGCCCCCCTAAAAGCACTTAGCATAGTGAACCCCACGATCCCCCTGTCCAGGTGGACACAGCTGGGTATATCCCAGATTCAACAGCTGTGCAAAGGGCAAACCATAATGGACTTCCCAGACATGAAAAGCAGATGGGGGGTGCCGGATAGAGACATCTTTCCGTATCTGCAGCTAAAACACACTATTACCTCACATGTACAAACCTCTCCATCTACATTATCAACACACACGCTAGCTGCGAGACTAATACCCAGTCGATGCTGGACAGCCCCGCAGAAACCCAAGACTCTTTCCCTGTGTTATAGAGCCTGGCTAGAGTTAGCACCCCATAAGCCAATAACATGCAAACTTCACTGGGAGGCAGAGGCAGAAACTGAGCTCACTGAGGATGACTGGTTACTGGCCTTAAACGGCCTCAAAAAATGGACCCAATGCTACTCCCATATAGAGGCGCACCGAAAGCTGCTCTATAGATGGTATATGACCCCCAATAGGCTGCATAGGATATACCCTGCAGTGCCAGCCGAATGCTGGAGGTGTAATACGGAAATAGGCACGCTACCACACATCTGGTGGCACTGTAGCGGCATACAGCCGCTGTGGAGGGATGTTAAGGATATAATAGACGCCCTGGGAATTAAAGACTTCCCCCTAAACGTTAAGTCCTGTCTACTTCTACTGTTCCCCCAAGAAACACTCGAGAACCAAAAACAACTGCTTTTACTAATCTTAATGGCAGCACGCAACCTGATAGCGCTCAATTGGAAAAAACACAGTTGCCCATCCACACAACAACTGAAAGACAAAATACAACAGTTTTACATATATGAGAAAATGTCCACAGGCACCACTACAGCCACCGTAAAATTTAGAGAAACATGGGAGAGCTGGGAGACATGGTACGAAAAAGGGAATTGTCTGAGATAAGCAAAACAGCATAGAAGAGGGGAGTACTATTCAACCAGGCTAGAACCAAGTGCGGAGTAGCATACCACTTCCGTGTGGAAAGAAGTAAAAAGAAATGTCAACTACGTTATTTATTGATCTTACCTGCACACCTGTCTTGTGTATTCCGTTGTTATGTTCGACAAAATATCCATCCCCGGCTGTTCCAGGGGGTGCTATAGGAATTCACTGTACCACAGAATGTATGTTTTATGAGCTGTGACTATGTACTGAATTCATAATTGTGAAAAATTCAATAAAATACAATTGAGAAAAAAAGTGCACTAAAAGAACTATAGCTGGTACCGCATTATGTTGTTGTTATGGTACAAGGATTATTTTGGGTGTGATCCCTCCAGCTTTCTCCAAACTGTTATTTTTAAAATATTTGGGAAAGGATGATCCGGAACACTCGCTATATTTTATTTAATATATATATACTCACTCTTTTAATAATAATTATTTAATAAGAAAAATCTTAATAATATAAAGCAAGGTATGTTTTGATATTTAAACTAAAACAAATTGCTCCCATATCGTGTGTTGAAATGTAACGATTTTGACTGCAGAATTAATCTTCTAATTCTTGCGGTTGTGGCTGGTTAGGTATCATGGGAATTGTAGTGCACAAAAGATGCAGTGCCAAAGGTTACACATTGCAGTCTTGTGGTGCGTGTGTGTGTCTTAATATTATATGTAATGTGTAGAAAAATACAGACACAGGTGGAATTGGCAGCAGAGATAATGTGTTGATGGAGGTAGAGGCAACTAAGGATAGAAATGGATATTGGAGGAAAAAAAAAAAAAGAGATATTTGGAATCGAGATAAAAGGGGAGTGATAGAAGTGGGGACAAAAGCATTGAAAGGAGATGGCAGGAATGAAGTATATTGATAGCAGATGGGATGGGGGAGAGAGAAGAAGGAAGAGAGAGGTAATGGTGAATGGAGGTAGGAGGTGAGAGATACATAGGGAAATAAAAAATATTAAAAAGAGAAAAGGGTGATGGTAGAAGTGGTGTAAGTGTAAAATAGATAAAGGAAGGAGAGAGTGAATATTAGGATTGTTTGTAAGTGAGGAAATGAAAGGGAATGACTTGGATAGAGAGAGGGAGAAGTCTACATAAGGTAGAGAGGGCAGATAGAAGTGGATAGAACACGCTGTATCGCAGGCGTTGCTAAGGGCCACCCAGTGTCCTGTCTAATGAGAGACTTTCTGTGAGAGCTAATTAGTCACTTTGAATGAATGACACAGAGTCTTTCCCCATAGGGGACACTCATAGCCCAGGCGGACAGCGAGATATGCACCCCGCTTCTAATACAGAGACAGTGAGACGTGTACCCCGCTTCTAATACAGAGACAGCGAGACATGTACCCCGCTTCTAATACAGAGACAGTGAGACGTGCACCCCGCTTCTAATACAGAGAAAGTGAGACGTGTACCCCGCTTCTAATACAGAGACAGCGAGACATGTTCCCCGCTTCTAATACAGAGACAGTGAGACGTGCACCCCGCTTCTAATACAGAGAAAGGGAGACGTGTACCCCGCTTCTAATACAGAGACAGCGAGACATGTACCCCGCTTCTAATACAGAGACAGTGAGACATGTACCCCGCTTCTAATACAGAGACAGCGAGACATGCACCCCGCTTCTAATACAGAGACAGCGTGACATGTACCCCGCTTCTAATACAGAGATGGCGAGATGTGTACCCCGCTTTTAATACAGAGACAGTGAGACGTGTACCCCGCTTCTAATACAGAGACAGCGAGATGTGTACCCCGCTTCTAATACAGAGACAGCGAGACGTGTTCCCCCGCTTCTAATACAGAGACAGCGAGACATGTACCCCGCTTCTAATACAGAGATAGTGTGACATGTACCCTGCTTCTAATACAGAGATAGCGAGACATGCACCCCGCTTCTAGTACAGAGACAGCGAGACATGCACCCCGCTTCTAATACAGAGACAGCGAGACATGCACCCCACTTCTAATACAGAGACAGCGAGACATGTACCCCGCTTCTAATACAGAGACAGCGAGACATGTACCCCGTTTCTAGTACAGAGACAGCGAGACATGCACCCCGCTTCTAATACAGAGATAGCAGGACATGTACCCCGCTTCTAATACAGAGACAGCGAGATATGCACCCCGCTTCTAAAACAGAGACAGCAAGACATGTACCCCGCTTCTAATACAGAGATAGCAAGACATGTACCCCGCTTCTAATACAGAGACAGCGAGACATGTACCCCGCTTCTAATACAGAGATATCGAGACATGTACTCGCTTCTAATACAGAGATAGCAAGACATGTACCCTGCTTCTAATACAGAGATAGCAATACATGTACCCCGCTTCTAATACAGAGTTACTAAGACATGTACCCTGCTTCTAATACAGAGACAGCGAGACATGTACCCCACTTCTAATACAGAGATAGCAAGACATGCACCCCGCTTCTAATACAGAGACAGCGAGACATGTACCCTGCATCTAATACAGAGATAGCAAGACATGTACCCCGCTTCTAATATAGAGACATCAAGACATGTACCCCGCTTCCAATACAGAGACAGCAAGACATGTACCTTGCTTCTAATACAGAGATAGCAAGACATGTACCCCGCTTCTAATATAGAGACAGCGAGACATGTACCCCGCTTCTAATACAGAGACAGCGAGACATGTACCCCACTTCTAATACAGAGATAGCAAGACATGCACCCCACTTCTCCTAATACACAGATAGCGAGACATGTACCTCGCTTCTCCTAATACACAGACAGCTAGACATGTACCCCGCTTCTAATACACAGATAGTGAGACATGCACCTGGCTTTTCCTAATACACAGATAGCGAGACATGCACCCCACTTGTAATACACAGATAGCAAGACATGCACCCCGCTTCTAATACACAGACAGCGAGACATGTACCCCGCCTCTAATACACTGATAGCAAGACATGCACCCCGCTTCTAATACAGAGACATCGAGACATGTGCCCTGCTTCTAATACACTGATAGCGATACATGCCCCCCGCTTCTGATACACAGATAGCAAGACATGCAACCCGCTTCTAATACACACATAGCGAGACTGACATGCACTCTTGTCTCCTAATACACAATATAGGAAGACATACAGCAGGGGAAGGCAACCTTCAGCACTCCAGAATTTGGGGACTTCATCTACCCTGATACCTTGTTGGCATTATGACTGTAAGAGCAGTATGGGAGCTGTAGTCCACAACATCTGGAGTGTCGAAGGTTGCCTACCCCTGACATACAGCAAAGTCTAATAAAATACAGACACCGAGGTATGTAAGACAAGATATGTACTTATTGCTTTGTACATATACACCAGAAAACATGTCCCTTATGCCTAAATACATACATACATACAAGCACATGAACCCCTCATACAAGATAGCAAAACACAAACAACACATTGCCTAATACACAGATACATGCATCCTCATCTCCTAATACAAAGACATCAGGATATATTGTGTTCTACCTAATAGACATACTTCACACTTCCTAATATATAACATCAGGACACATACTGTGCACCTCCTCTTAATGGACTGACATTATGATACATCTCACATCTTTGGAGTCCTCCTAATGTACAGATCTAAAAGAAAATCTATTTGATTTTATATTAATGCAAAATCATTAGCATATACACCTGATACCCTAGCGTGTGGTTTGTTATTTAACATTTGATTTTGTGTTGTCTTGGAGAGAACAGATCCAAGTTTGACGATCGATGGCTGCAAAGTTTCGGCGTAAGAAAGAGGGCCCTTCAGATTCCCCCTCCTTCCCCTTCTCCGGGTCCCGTAGTAATTACCCAGCCAGGGCGCCTAAGCATGAATTCTCAATATCAGGAACAGAAAAGACTGAGCGACTGGAAAAAAAGCACACAAACACGCACAAAATGGCACGCGGCAACAGAGCAGAACAGCACGCACACCAAGACTGACACACACAGAGAGGGTCAGACACACAGGCTGGTACACACAGAGGTTTATTCACTAAACAGTGAACTGCAGTGAATTGAAAATGGAATTTCATAATATAGGCAAACATATCTAATTTGGACACATTCTCTAAGTCATCTACAGTCACAGCTCAGTAATTCAACTTTTAATTCATTACTGTGTGTTGATTAGTGACTCTCATCATCGGGAGCAATGAGAGTCAGCTACACACAGACTCACAACGCAATTTATACAAACAAACAACATCACACTCTGAGAAAATCTGGTACAGGTTTACACTAAGACTGATACACACTCACATAAAAACTGATATAAACAAACACACACAGACGGATACAAACAGACTCACAGATTAACTGAAAAAAAGACTCACCAGGGCCTGATACAAACAGATTCACATAAAGATTGATACAAACAGACTAAGTCAAACAAATTCCTATTACAAACTACTGAATCAAAAATGAATTGCAATATTTAGGCTAAGATAGCTGATTTGAAAAGAGTAAAAAGGGAGCTCACCTATACTCACAGCTTAAATTTTACATTTTGTTTTCAATTCACCAATTTGGTAGTAAATAGGTGCCCAAAGGCCGACACAAACAGATTCACGCACAATACACACAGACTCACAGTGAGACTTACACAGACTCGCATAAGAAATTATACACAAACAGATTCAGTCTAAGACTGATACGAACACACTCACTTACAGACAATGAAGTAAAATAAACAGAACAATAAACAGTCACAGGTATAAATGCTTGCATATAAGCTTTTCCTACTGACAGAGATAGACTGGTACACACTTAGAGAGACCGGTACATACAGATTGATACACATTAATTCACACTGAGGCTGATATACAAAGATAAACAGAGAATGATGCTTACAAAGAGTGATATAGACACACACACACGGACAGTCATGACGTCTGAAACTCACAGACACTGACAAAGAGATACAAAGTAGAACTCTGTGATTCAAAAGGTGAAAAGTACAAAATTCCTAGACAAGCTGGCATTAGATAAATCAGATGAAGGGCACACATACGTAATGACACAAAATAAATAAATTTACAGCAAACAAGTAGAAAAAACCATATAGAAACAAACACAAACATGCACACACAAAATGCTGAAGGGACTTTCCAGGCACCAAAACAACTACATTTAAATTAAGTTGTTATGGTGCAAGGAGGCCTCTGGAGGCACTCTTACCTCAAGTTGTTAAACAGTTCTCGAATGGTTTAACCCCAAAGTTGCCCCCAGCTGCGATGTCAACTCCCCCTCTACCTCTCCCGCTGGCAGCATCCAACTTCTGAATTTCCAGATTCAGGAAGCACTCAGTGCCACAGGGCGGGAGCGCCACTGATTGGCAAAGAGTGGTCAGCTGGTGCTCTCAGCCTATCAAGTGACCCCCCATTCACTTGGAAAAGGTACGTTTTGATGCTTTCATCCAATTAGCTGCACCCCTGCCCGGCATCACTCCATGCTTCCTGAATTTATAAATCCAGAAGCCAGATTCCGTTTGGGGGGGGAGGTAGTGTACTTAGCCGCTGAAGGCAACTTTGAGGTAAAAGTGCCTCCAAAGGGCACCTGGCATCATAACAACTTAATTTAGCCAAAGTTGTTTTGGTGCCTAGAGTGTTTATTTAAATACACACATATAATGCTAATTACAGATATAATAGACAAATATGGACACACGTGGTGACACACTGACTAACACACAAATTAAGCAACCACCATTAGAAGGTGCAGATTTACAAATATACACACATAAAGCATTACATGTATACACACATAGGTACAGAGATATGCCATTTAAATACAAATTGCCAAATACAGCATAGGGAGAATAACATGTTCACACATATACAGACAGAGACGACTAAAGCCAATACGAAGAGTATTACATGTACACACAGAGACAGAAAGACTGGCAAAAACCAACACAGAGAGGATTACATTTACACACATAGACAGAAACTGACAAAGCCAAACACAGAAGAGATTACACAAAAATAAACAGGCTAACAGTCCGATAAATGTACATATATGCGCAGACGAATCAAATAAATGAAGCAAGAGTAACACAATGAGACAACACACAGACTGATGCACACATGCAAACACTGACAAGACAGACAAACTCTAATGGGCACATATTACTATATACGGAGTGTGTGTGTGGATATGTATGTAAACACACACACACACACAAACAAAAAAGTACTGATGCATATAAATTTATACAAAGAAACCTACGATCACACATAAACGGAAATAAAGACCTACATTTCAATCCAGCATCGGGAACCAATCAGTAACAACTTCTGGCTTTTGGTATCAGACAACACTTCTCAGATCCATCACAATTTGAATTTCACAAGAGTGTGTTTCTTTCGAGTGTTCATGTCGACTTTACAGGTATTTTTCAAGTGTATGTAGGTTATTAGTTTTGCTATGTTATATTTTAGTTACATAGATTCTTTGACCTTTATTTAGTTTAATTGATTAACCAGGAATTCTATTTATTAATAGTCCTTTTCAGTTTCCTATTCATTACGATTTAGTGTTTTCAATGTGGGAATAAAGATTCCGAAAGACTCAATTACAAACTGACCGTCTGAACTGAAAGACACACAATGACCGACAGATCCTGTACATGCAAATAAAGCGGTAGATAACACTAATTTATAGACACGCTTCTCGATATAATAGCCACTAACCAGCGGATAGATTGACACGAACTGTCCCTCAGACACATTTAGGCGAGCTGACACATTGATACGAATATATAAAAAGATTGTGTACACTATTCAGTTTGTGCACCAGCACCATTTTATGTATACGAACGTTACTCCACCCATTATACATTCTCACTTTTTGTGAGTATCCTGTTCTCGAAATTAATCCGTCCTTGAGACACAATTTATTTTGCTTTTTTTCATTTTGGATTTTTGCTACGGATTACGTCTGCAAAATAAGACAAATGCATAATAATAGGAGGGGGGGGGGAGATTTGCAGCCGAGGATTTTTAATAAATTTTAAAAAAAGAAAAGGAAGAATGTGAAAGCTATTTCCTGCCGTTCTGACAGTGCATTTCTGTTTATATACATTGATAGAAACACAATCGTGAACAACAACAACAACAACAAAACAAACAAACAAAAAGGAAATGGAACAAGAATAAAAAGTGACTAAAAGGACGGGAAAAAGAAAATTATGGGCAAACCAGTGAATAAATAGACACAATATAGAAATGGTCCAAAAGTGTCATAAAAAGCAGACAGCACATTTTACACAAAATATCCAAAATGATTTGCAGAGACAGACAAACAATGATCCACAGACATATCTACCCATAGACATGATTAACCTGAAGACTCGTTGACCCAAACTGGCCTGCAGACACACTGACACAAATTAATGAATATACCAACACAGACTGACCACGCACACAGCATTCACACAGATACAACACAATGTGACATACACCTGTGTAAGTCAAATTATTTGTGACAGATTCACAAACAGAGACATTTATTTATTATTTATTTATAAAATATTTTACCAGGAAAGATACATTGAGATTTCTCTCGTTTTCAAGTATGTCCTGGGTCCACAAATCATTGCATTGTTACAATTAGGGTACAATAAAATACAAAAACAATATTAATACACAATAAATACAAAAAATAACATAGAACAGGCAGGAAATATATAATCAACCATGACAGGTGCATTCTGTTTTGAGGTATGTAGAGAGGGATCTCTTAAAGGACTTTAGGCTTAGGGAAGATTTTAAATTGTGCGGGAGGTCGTTCAACAATTGCGATAAATAGATGCACACACGTGAGCTGATAGACACAAGGTGTTTGCTCTGGGACTGAAGAATACAACAGGCATCCAATTACACAGACTGACACATGTACAAAACGACACAATCATGTAATTAAACAGCCCTAGCAAGCAGTGTTCTCTTCCTATTCGGTATTTTTGTCTTTCAATGTGTCACACGTCTATGCATACTCTGTGTCTTCATGGTACAGTGATGGAGAATATGCTGGAGTGAGCAATGCAAAAGAGAATCGTATTAATATTTACAAGCACAAAGATGCAAAAAGCTAAGACATTAACTCTTTGACAACTGGAATGTTGCCAAGATTATCAACATATTGTAGACAAATAATACACACACACACACACACACAAACATGCATGCATATGTAAGGATAAACAAACACAAGCAGATAGATATAGGAACGCAGATACACACAGATTTGTGGATGCACAGACACACAGATGAGGATATACACAGATGCGATATACACACTGTTATTTATAGACGTTTGAATCGTAAATAATTCAAAGTAAATTTCATGCCAAAGTAGCTTATATTGAAAATGTCCAATATGTTTTAAGTTTGGCTAATATATTATATTATCACATAATGTCTGAGACCGATTTGCTCAGTTAAAAGTAGTGTACCTTCCATTTAGTTACATTTAGTTTATCCTATGTGCCACTCCTAATAACATGTGCCCCTCTGTGGCCGTCTGAAGATTTCGGGGGTATGGATTTCCTAGTAATTCATTATGTTTAAACTTGGCATAGTTCTGTCTATAAGATAACTTTGTATTGCTCTTTGTGTGGGATCCTGGCACGAACCACTGAGCGATAACTTGGCATTGCTTAGTGTGGAGCCTGGCTCACTCACTTGTGTGGTTTTAGTTGGTCCTGGCATTAATTATACCCAGTACAACTGAATATTTGGCTTTGGAGGAGTATTTTTTTCACTGTCCAGCATGTCAGCGATACAAACTCTACATTCATGTCACGTACACGCAGAACGATGAGCAGTGACGGCCGTAAGACTTGGTGGTCTCCCCTCCCTCCCCCCTCCACCTGATCCGTGTTTGATCAGGAAAAGAACAATCTGATAAAATCCGCCCCTTGCACCCTCTGCCGAGGCGATAAACACCTCTCTGTCTTCACTAACAAGCGTGAAATCTACACTGTGTCACACTGCCACCTGCTGCCCATGATTGGGACTTGAATTTTTTAATTTTTAAAAAAAAATGTATTTAAAATGAATTGGCTGTAGGTCACCTTGTTTCAAAACAGGACATATTGTCTGATGCATTATGAAGGGAAAAAAAATGTGGTAAAAATGGTCCCCTGTTTTTTCAATGCATTGTATAGAAAAGATGTTAAAAATAATGCAAACAAATTAAATAAAATAATAAAAAATTAAAATTAAAAAAACCTTCTCAGATCACGAAGCTGCACGGCTTAGATAAACTGACTGCAGCTTCAGGCAGACCCTTCACTCAATATTAGTTCTGATCTTATTCCATAAATTCTCGAATAGAATTTATCTCGTCAGCAGCAGTTACCCTTAAACTAATTTACCAGTCACTATTAGTTTAAACACAGCACTGTTCATAGCAGATGTGTTTAGTTACAAAACCAACCAAAATCTTTGACTTCACTGGACAAAGATTACACTGGCAGCATTTGGGGAGTCATTTCAAGAATTCACTATGGAAACCAATGGGATATTCCTGCTAATTGCTGTTTTAAGAACTTTGGGCCATATGCAGAAACCAAGGTGCCTGACAAAGTATTCTAAAAGAATAAACTATGTGTTCTGGGGGTGTAGGGCCCCCTAGTGGGCCTGAAAGGTAATTAATGGGAATTTCTACTGGGACTGGAGTTTGGGCAGTAAAATATTGCAGTATGATGGGAGGGGCCTCCCCAACCCTTTTAAGAGGATCCTCTGTTTCCTATCACTCCATTTGGTTCCTGCTGTCTCCTGAAGTTCTCCCTCTCTCCCCTTTGTTATCTGTGTACTTGTTCTCCTGGGTGCGGCGCTGAATTAGTTCCCCCTCTTAGCGATGTGCTGGTGGCGGGGCCTCTTTAGTCGAACTCGCCTTTTGAGTCCCTGGCTGTTAAATGTAGTCTCTCTCCTCGGATACCTTTGGTTCTGACAGCCAGAAGGTTCCTTGGCCCTCCTGGGTTGGAGGTTCCGGTTCCCTCTATCGCGAGAGGGTGCGGCTTTAGGGCGTGGTGCAGAGAGAGAGGGCGGGAGTGACGTCGGCAAGGAGGCTGGGCTTTCCCCCCCCCCCCTCTTAGGCAGTGGCCCGGCTAGGGCACCCACCTGCAGTCTGCGTTCAAGGTGGCCATGCCGAACATTCTCCCTTGCTGTCCTTATGCCTCTGCTTGGGCGGATGCAACGGGTGCTCCGCTGCCGGATTAGGTGAGCCACATCCTCTTGTGGGCTGAGGAGTTATCCCTCAGCGCCATCACCCTAGCTAAATTTGGTTACTAGTTATATATGTTACGGCAGTTCTATTTGAATGGTTTTTGAATATATTTTCTGCCATTATGTTGGGTTAGGGAGGGTGTTATAGGGTTAACTATTTGTCTAAAATTTAGGGACATAGGAGATTCCCCATTAAGGGATTTCAATAGATTTGAATAGGACTGTGGTCACAGACATATCCTGCTAAGTTCTAGTATTCATCAAAAAACACAATATTCATGTAACGGCTGAGACTTTCTGAAAAGTCATTGTTTATTGACCAGGCTTTGGAGTTGTTGGCATGGTTCCCCAGCCTTGACTAACTTTATCTAATATCTCGGGTTGTGGACAAAGAACAAATTCCTTTAAATTTGGCTCTGTACAAATATGTTCAAAACCACAGCGGCTCTGGTTGATCTTGTGGTGTGCCCTGGGAACAAAAAGTAATCTTTATTTTTAATTTAAACTCTGAGTCTTGCTGCCCTTTCCTCCTGCTTGCTTCTGGCTTCTTTCCCAATACTAAATTTTGTTTTTCTCCTTCACTTTTCTACACTACCCAACACATTTTTGTCCTATCGTGTTTGTGTATGTATATGTATATATATTATATGTTTTCATTTCCTGTAAAAGCCAGACCTATCTCCATTGGTATAAACAGCCATTCTAAGCCACATTTCTAAATGTTAAGCTGCTGGTTGTTCCATTTTTAGGAATGTGCCCCCAAATTCCTCTTTTATAAGGAATGTCAATAGTCTTAAAGGAACAGTTGTTTTGTATTTTGTCATGTTTATAGTAACTCATAATACTGACTCATAGCTCTTCAGTGGGGCTGTGGTGTCCACTCTCTCTACCATTAAATTGAGGCTTTATATATGTTTGGTTTGTTTGTGATTGTTGACGTACCATGATATGTACTGATGTGATTTCAAATGATAAGTATTGTTTTAGCTTTTTTGTACAAACAATACAATTCTTTTGTATAACGGCAATGGTGTGCCATGGTATATTATATACTATGTATGTGTTTCCTATTAATGTGCTTCTTGCATTAATTACTTTATCTTGACTTATCAGACCATATTATATTTTCCAGTGTTTAGGGTTTCAAGTTTTGTACTCTATACACTAGTTAAAATAGAATAATGTAAAGATTTTGTCGAGATAGGATAACGAAGACACAGTACTTTTGTAGCATTTAAAGGGACATTCTGGACACCTAGAGCACTTTAGCTTGCTGAAATGCTTTATGCATGAAGAGTGTTTTTTTTTTTTTTTAATTTTATAAAAAGTGAAGATTGCAATAGAAATTGGCACTTTTATTAATTAACATTGTTACACCTCCTGGTTGTCAATCAGACAATAGGTCCTTTACTTCCTGGTTGTTTAGCTCAGTGTAGCTAAATTTAAGAGGCAGCAATTTCCCAGAGTACCAAACTTGCAGAGACTTCTCATTCAGCTGCATTGGACAGCTACAGAAAGTCAGGGCGGTGTTAGCAAGGGACGGCTTGCAAAGGCTGCAGACAAAAGAACTGCAGCTTTTGCAGTCTGTTTTTAGATGTACCCCAATGAGATAAAATACAAGAATGTTTCTGTTTCCCTTTTCACCCCAAACAGAATAGAAAGAAAGCAATGTTGTTCTTAAGAAACATGGATAGACAAGTAGTTAGTCAAGAAATTAAAATTTATTCCAAAATATATGTATCAATCAAAGTATATCCCTAAAAGTCAGTGGTATCAGGCTCCAAGACACCACTGAACCATTTAAAAAGACATTGTTATTAAATGATATAATTAAATTTCCATTTGCAATTGTTCCTCTACTTTTCTTTACAGCCAGAACCGCCGAAGTAAGATCCACATGCAAGCCACGATTCCTGTGGTCATTGTCAAAGCAGCCACCCGAACAGGAAGGTAGCTTAAAGATGCCTCCAGACGAGCGTGGAGCTGTAGTACCTGCTGCCGGGTGCTATCTCTGTCTCCTGAGTTATTAATTACAAGGTCCGCCAGTGGCACCTTACTGTCTATAGGGAGCTGTGAAGCCAGCCGTTTCATAGCATCCTCCCGGGATAGACCATTCCTCAGGATCAGACGTTCTGTTTGGGTCTGAGGATCGCTGGGAAGAGACAGAAAAATGGCAATTCAGTGATTTCTAGAAACTTTCTATAAGTAACATTGTTACAATAACCCCCATCCTGCAGTATCGACCATACTAAAGCCATCACTTTACAAACGGCACATATATGTGTTGTATAGTTTAATGTTTTAGTTGCGGCTTCCAGCTTTCCTGATATACTTCATAACATATACAGTATTACATGATTGATTTTATTAGGTTTAACAAATGAGTTTGTGACAAAGTACCCACTCCATTAAAACATTCCTCTGCTTTAAAATGATCATGTCAAATGCTGCTGTTGATTTGGCCAAATCATCCATAGCATAGGACAAAGGGAGACAAGAGCCCCCTGCTTCCATGAAAATTGACTTGCATGATGCCTGTTCAGGTAATAGTTTTGCCTCTTTTTTCTATACCAATATTAGCTAAAGTCACTCACTATCACTTGCTCATCCCCTTTGATAGAATATTTCCCCGAGTGATTGAGCACAGATTCCAATTGTTGCTAATTATTCCATTGCCAAGATGTTCATACATCCATTGTTCAAATGCAAAACAGCTTGTTTAAAGATAGCTGTGTGCTTTTACTAATTCCCTTGGCAACTGATAACCAATTTGAAACCTGTGTTTTCTCTGCCACCAATACGCCCACTAAAGTAGTGGTCCTAGCCAGAATTCCTGTAACCATTCCAGACTATCAATCTCTCGTAATGCTTCAAGCTGGTTTTATCCTCTATCTGGCATTGCAACAGGATAGCATGCTTTGTGAAATGGGTACAGCATATGCATAGCAATTATTACCAGCTACCATTTTAACATATACTACAATAAATATGACGTTGCCAGGAAAACCATTGTGACTACATCATGCTTTTGATTTATTTTGTTTTCAATGGAAACGTATCACAAACTACACTTAAAGGGACACTATAAGCAGAAAGACCCTTCATCTCAATCAAGTGATCTGTGAGCAGTGCCCCATGCATTTCGCTCACGCAATGTAAAGCATTGCCATTTTGGGAGATTGGGCAATGTTTACATTGCAGAGCTAAACACACCTTTTGTGGTTCTTACACTGAAGAAAAAGGGTAAGTAAAGGGTTATTTAATGAAAAATGTTAAAAGAAGCTGGGAACCAGGGGTCATATTCTAACTAGTTTTTATTTATTTTTAATTTGGTTTCCCAACCTTACTGTCCAGGCATGACATACACATTAAATTAACACTTGCAGGGATGTACGGACAGAGTGTGTTCAGAACCGGCACTACTGAAAGAATGCCTGTATTTCTACTCTAGATGGCAGATTGCTGGGGTATTATGGGGTGGCAGAGTTGCCCTAAACACTGAGGTTGTTCCCTCACCACTGTAAATGACTACAGAAAAGAGAAGTGATGGTTCCGCTTTAACAGATTAAAATTGACTCTTGTCTTTAAAGACTTGGTTGAACATTATTTACAGTCAAAAATAAAAAAAGGAAACTGGAAAAAAAATCCACCCAAAGGCCCACCTGTTGTCCTAAATAGCGCAGAGGTGTCTTAAAGCAGGCTTCCCCAAACTCCGGCCCTCCAGATGTTGCTGAACTACAACTCCCATGATTCTATTAATGAAATAGATACGCTGAGAATCATGGGAGTTGTAGTTCAGCAACATCTGGAGGGCCGGAGTTTGGGGAAGCAGGTCTTAAATTAACCCCTTAAGGACACAGCTTCAAACGCTTATCTTGCACTTAAGGACACATTTTTGCATATTTTGCTGTTTGCTTTTAACTGCAATTTGCATTTTACTAATTTATTGCACCAACACACAAAGGGCTTTAATTTGATGTAACATATACATATATAAATGCTTATTTATTATAAAAAAGCAAAAACAAATGCAAAAAAAAAGTAAAAATATTGTTTGTTTTTTACAGTTTTTACAATAATAATGTGTGCATAATTAGTGCAGGTTAAGAAAAGTAATTTAATATAAAGTAATTTAGTTGTTCTGATTTACAGAATATATAATGTGTCTGGAATTTTAAGGTTTTTTTTTTTGGTAGTTACAGGTCACAAAGCACAAGGAGTAAAATAAAACTTTTAATGTGGAGCGATTTTAGAATTTGGTATGTTTGTCTTGTAAGTTTAATAGCCATAAAAGAAAACAAAATTGCCACACAAAAGTATATATTTATATAAAGTAGACATCACAGGCTATTTACCTGGGGTTATTTTGACACTTTTTAAGTAGCCATTTCACTGCCAATCTCTGCTAAATATTGTTTGACACACAAACTTATAACAAAGATCTTCTCATGTGTATTTCGTAAAGTGGGTGTGTGCTTTTCCTGTATAAAATCTAATTTTGTGTTCAGCTACACCTGCTAAGTACAACAATACCCCCATTGTCTTTGCACTATTTCGTGAAGCTTCCGTGCCGTATAGGAGACCTGTCCATTTTAGTATTTACAGTAGAATTCTGAGAGACTGATTTGAGTGGACTATGTTTCAATTTGGGGCATTATAGCAGTTTGACTGTTCGAAAGAAAACCACAAAGGCCTACCATTTGTAAAAGTAGACACCCCAGGGTATTTCAAAAGGCATATTTTAAACCTTAGTGTAGGATCATTCTAGTAATAATTTGCATTCTTTCTGCCTTTTTGACACACACTTGGAGATGTTACTGTATATTTTGCAATCCTTATGTGTGCTACGGCAGTATAACACCTAATATGTTGCAGCTATGTCGTCTTAGTACAACAATACCCCCATGTTTACCTTTTTCAGGAATATGTGAATGTTGATGGGGCACATTGGAGACCAAGCCTTATCAGTTTTTTTCAAACTTTAAATTTTGACGCTGGGTCCATGTGCAATTTTATAGCATCTTAGCAGGTTGATAATTCAAACTACCCCACAAAAGCCTACCATTTCATAAAGAAGAGACGCCAGGCTATTTCAAAATGCATTTTATTATTTTTTGTATTGTTTGAATTTTATTTGAATCTGTATACAAGTGTACATCTTATTCAATATACGTAAATGAAGGTAAAGGAAATAAAGACATAGAAAGATATCGACAATGGTTTGGCGCGACAGGCGCTAATTACATTAATAGGGAGACTGTTTTGGCACAGTAGTAAATGGTGGCTAGTTTGGTGCACATATTTCTGAGCTGCACAGCTAAGTCATAGATAAGCAGAGGTGTTAATCGGGATGCACTAGAATAGATAGAGCAAAACTGGTAGAGTCGGATCTCGAGTGTTCACAGGAACAGGTGTCTTGGATCTAGGCAAGTGTCACTGGATCGTTCAGGTGACAGTTCCTTTTGCTTGTGTTGCTGCCCTCGTAGTTTTTATTGGTGGCAGTTTGAGCTGTAGCAGGAATGCCTCTGTGTCTCCCGAAGAGGATAGTACCGTAGTGGTATCACTCTGCTGGACGGTCAGTGAGCCGTCTTTTCCCCAGCGGTATTTCACCTCATGACCCCGTAGGTGGCCAGCTATGGAAGCCAGCATTCTTCTCTCCAGCAGAACGGAAAAGGGTAGGTTTCTGTAGATTGCAACTGTGCAGCCCTCGAACTGGCCGATTACCAAGACTCTGGAGCGGGTCAGGAAGGCAGAACGTTTTGCAACGTCCCTGGTGACCACATTTGTGTCTCTGGGTGCTCCTGCTGGTGCCGTTGCAGCCTTGCGGACTCTGAATTCTGAGGTGAAAAGCCTGGGGTCAGTTCCACCCTTAATGCCCATTGTTGTGATTAGCCTCCGGGTAAAAGGCAGCAATGCCTCCTCCCTTATTGTCTTGGGTATACCGCGGAGGCAGATATTCCGACGTCTGTGTCGGGACTCCATCACAGAAATTGTCTGGTATAGCCTCTGCATTTGCTGAGCAAGGCCTTCTACCTGGCTTTGGGTGGTTTGCAGCATGGCGTCCCGGGTGCTCTCCCCGGACTCCACAGCTTGTACCTTCTGGCGGAGGACGCCCATCTCCTCCTGGGTCTCTTTTAGGTCGGCTTTCCACAACTTTCGCAGGTCTGTCAGGAGCCTTTTAATATCTCCCTTCGTTGAGGGAGAGGAGTCCTCATCTGACTCTGCCTTTTGGGAGTCCTCTCTCGGGGAGGTGAGCAGTTCCTCCTGTTCATATGACTCTTCTGAGGCTTCTTCCTCCTCTCGAGGTTCCGGTGCCATCTTGGGAGGCGGCGGCAGGGTAGGCCACTCGAATGAGAGCCTTATATCTGGCACTCTTGGGCTCTCCAAGCCTCGAAACTTTCTATTCCTGCGCCCCATATTATTAACCCCCCACCAGATATCGGGTATTTGTCTCCCCAATGCTCTAGATGGTTTAAATGGTGTATTTAGGCCGTTTTTGGTACGGAGCTCAAAGGAGACGCGTCTATGTTTCAGCTCGGTCGGCCACGCCCCAAAAGGCATATTTTAAATCTTAGTGTAGGATCATTTTTTTGCTAGTTTGTACCATAGCTAGTAGCAATTAGCATTTTTTCTGCTTTTTAAAAACACACATGGAGATGTTACCTGTGGCGTACCTACCACGGTCGCAGTGGTCGCAGCCACAACCCCTGCGACCGTGGGCCGCCTGGATACCCCCCAAGGTGTCTGACAGGAGAGGAGGGCTGTGCTGCTCCCCTCCTGCCTGTGTGTATCGTGGCCGAGCGTTCTGTCTGGAAGTGCTCACTAAAAGAGCACTTCCTGTCAGACCGGGATGCAGCCCCCAGTGTTCCTCCTGTCATAGGGGGGCCCACCTAATGGACCCCCCGGCGGGCAGCTGTGTTCCCAGCATAGGTGACGAGGGAGCTGTGTTCTCCCTGCTCTGCTCCCTCGCAGGCCGTTTGCTGATGCCGGGAGCCGGAATATGACGTCACAGTAAATCAACATATCGGGTTTTTTTCAAACTTTTAATTTTGACGCTGGGTCCATGTTTAATTTTAGAGCATCTTAGCAGGTTGATAATTCAAACTATCCCACAAAGGCCTACCATTTCTTAAAGAAGACACCCCAGGCTTCTTCAAATGACATAGTTTAAACCTTAGCGTAGGATAATTTTTTTGCTAGTTTGTACCAAGTCTAGTAGCAATTAGCATTTTTTCGGCCCTTTTGACACCCTGGCTGTCACAGCGATCACATGTGCTGGGACAGCGCTACTGGCAGTTGCTGGTCTGCCTGGGACACAACTGCGGCGATCTGACGTTAACGTTAGTAAATGACGAAAATTTTATGTCAAGCGTCCTTACCGGTAGGACAAGCTCAACAGAAAATATCCGTCAAGCGTTGTGAAGGGGTTAAAGGAACATTCGAACGTTTAGCAATACAAACATATATCCACAATATGAGTGATATAGAGGTGATTTTGATATATGCTCCTCCAGCAGTTAAAATAAGCTTTTAGAAACTTACCATATTTACCCAGGAGATCGTCATTAATACTGGTCATCTCAAACAATCCAGTGCGTCTCCACAGGGAAGCATTGCGAGTCAAGCACGCATGCGCAGCAACTGCTACCCTGTGCCAATCAGCATCTTCTCGTAGAGATACCATGACCATGACTCAATTTTATCTCTATGGTGAGTGTGCGGCATTATCATACAGACCATGGAGATACCAAACGTCAGTCCTCCAATCTTTGCAGGCCTGCAAGCAGGAAGCTCCACTAATTGGCTGTCAGAGTAACAGTAACTAGAGGTGGTGTTAGGCACTGCTCAACCTGCAGTTACAATCTCTTTTTCCCAAGACAACTACATTAACCCCTTAAGGACCAAAGTTCTGGAATAAAAGGGAATCATGAAATGTCACACATGTCATGTGTCCTTAAGGGGTTAAAGGGACACTATAGTCACCAAAACAACTTTAGCTTAATGAAGCAGTTTTGATGTATAGATCATGTCTCACTGCTCAATTCTCTGCCATTTAGGAGGTAAATCACTTTGTTTATGAACCCTAGTCACATCTCCCTGCATGTGACTTGCACAGCCTTCCTAAACACTTCCTGTAAATAGGCATCTAAAGTTTATCCTTTCTTTATTGCAAGTTCTGTTTAATTTGGACTTTCTTATTCCCCGCTAATAGCTTGCTAGACCCTGCAAGAGCCTCCTGTATGTGATTAAAGTTCAATTTACAGAGAAAGAGATACAATTGTTTAAGGTAGGGAACCCTTAAGCGCCGGGCAGGGAACTCTCCTCCTCCTCTATATCGCCGTCTTCAGCTGAGTGCGCACGCGCGGCAGGAGCCGCGCACAATCAGCCAGTCCATAGGAAAGCATTCTCAATGCTTTCCTATGGACGCTGGCGTCTTCTCACTGTGAAAGTCACAGTGAGAAGCGTGGAAGCGCCTCTAGCGGCTGTCAATGAGACAGCCACTAGAGGCTGGATTAAATCTATTATAAACATAGCAGTTTCTCTGAAACTGCTATGTTTATAGAAAAAAGGGTTCATCCTAGCTGGACCTGGCACCCAGACCACTTCATTAAGCTGAAGTGGTCTGGGTGCCTATAGTGGTCCTTTAAGCTGAAGTTGTTTAGGTGACTATAGTGTCCCTTTAAGCTGTAGTGTTTCTAGTGCCTAGAGTGTCCCTTTAACATGGCTGTCATTTAAAGAAAACTGAAATCTAGCAAAATCAAGTTATATAGAGTAAGGCAATCTGCCCACCAAATGGTAATAAAATGGTAATAACACTGAAGAATTGTGTTTAAAATCCACAATTTGGCACTTAAAAAAACAAACAAACAAAAAAACAATAATTGGAAAGTCTGCCTTCTAAGTCAGTACGGACGTTGTTGGCGTGTCATCTGAACAATGGAGCAACATGTGGACAACACATTAACGCCTCTTGAGAAAATCTACACTAAAGATCTAAAGCAGTGGTTTGTAAACTAGTATTTAGAATATAGGATTATCCCCTTGTGTTCCAATGAATTGTAGAGATAATTTGCAAGACCACAAGGTGGTACATACATCTGTAGTAATATTTCAGAGAATCCAGCTATAGGAAAGAAGTTATTTTTTATTATTCTCTTCTCAGAAGAAAAACGGAGGTGTACAGTCTTCTGATATTAAATTATTTATAGGAGAAACGTCACTTCTTAGGCTTTTAAATATTATGTTTACTGTATATAGTAAATTTAAATGTAAAAATCCACACATCTCTATCCTGCAACTGGGCGCCTCCATCTTTTCTCCCTGTCAATCATTGTTAACAGCTCTGACAGTCAGCGTAGAAAGAAGATGAGAAAGAAAACAATGTTTCATGAAAATGAAGATGCAATACAGAAATTATATGTACATGCCATCCAACAGGCCCTGTGCTCAACTTTTTCATCACCTGGGAACCCCTTGTTGTGGCATGACGAGACCTCTCAGCGTATGTCAGATGCTGGTACATTTTTATAGAAGCCCTCACAACCCGCATTTTGGATCCACGACTATCGGGTTATACGACTACTGTGTTACTGGAAGGAAATGAGTAACTAAAGCAGAGGAGATAGATTACGATAATAGAGCCTTCTACATCGATCCCGCTGGCCCAGTTTCTTACCAGTAGACAAGAATAGTGTGTTTCATGTAGTGTATCAAGTTTCTTGATTCAAACAGCAAAGGGATGTCAAGGATGACGTACCTATAACCTGTGGGATTATTTGAAATGTTATTACTGCTCCTACAGTATTGGAAATATGACATTGTCACAAAAGGGGAAAGTATCAAGAATCAGTATAAGAACGAATATTATAGACCAGGGGTGCCCAAAAGGTAGATCCCCGGATTCTTTAAAACTACAGCTTCCATAATGCTTTGCATGCCTTAAGAATTCCTTTAGAAAGACAAAGCATCATAGGAGTTGTAGTTCTAAAAGATCTGGGGATCTACCTTTTGGGCAGTCCTGTAATAGACCTCAGGGAGGCAAACATTTTACGGCTGACATCTTGGCAATAACCGTCTTTCCCAAAAATACTCTACGACTTCATACCAGTAGAAAATAAAGTTTGGATTTTGTATAACTATATTGTGGATTTCCCAGGTTTTGTATTGATTGGGCCAAGATCTGTGACCAAAACAATAATAAATCACAAATTGATGAGTACGCTATGGCTGTACGACTACTTATATGGGTTTGGAGGTATGACCAGGAGGTAGGCTATTTCACGACCTCATAGTTATTTTATGTAACTTAAGATGTAATTTAGAATTTAGCTAATTCAAAGATAATTTCAGTACAATTTTCCAGTTTGGCCATTTTGACTTTAAATTTGAAATTCACTTTGAATTCTCCGTTTAGTGAATAACTCTGATAGGGATTTTACCAAAGCAAAGATTACCATTCTAAAATGACTAAAGTATGATTTCTTAAAGAGACACTATGGTCACAAGAACAACTACAGCTATTGTATTTGTTCTGGTGAGTAACAGTGTTTACATTACAGCCTATTAGTACCTACACAGCCTACTCCTCAGATGGCTGGTAGAGATGCTTCCTGGGGCAGTGCTGCACACTGTGCAGTACTGCCATTCAGTGTCTCTACCCTCTGCATGGAGACACTAAAAATTCCTCATAGAGATGCATTGATTCAATGCATCTCTATGAGGAGATGCTGACTGGCCAGGGCTGTGTTTGACTTGGGCTGGTTCTGCCCTGGATCTGCCTCCTTGACAGTCTCAGCCAATCCTATGAGAAAGCATTGTAACTGACTCCAAACAACACTTTTGATGATGTCAGCCAAGCAGGCAGATCAGTGGGAAGAGGCAGCAGCTTCAGACTTGAATACAAGTAAGATTTTACAATATATATGGGGGGTAAGATGGACCAGGGGGGCTAAATGGTGATTTTAACACTACAGTGTTCCTTTAAACTAGCAGGGTTATCCTACAAAAGAGACTTGTCAGGAATTCAAAGTGAATGTCAAATTGTTTGAACTGCAAGCATAGCAGAGTTGGCAAAATTATCCAATTCAGCTACTTTGGCCTTGGCTGTTAGGAATTTCAAATTTATTACTCTAGTGCATAACCCTGAGATGTACAAGAAGGCTAGCTCATAAATAACTGTCTGGTTGCTAAACTATACAAATACAACTGCACAAAATAATTTGACATCTGGAATATCATGCAACCAGCTACCCTGACATCACTCTGAGCATGGTCACTGACATGGCTCGGTGTTTAATTCTCTTTAATAAAACTATTTTACGTATAAACTTTAGGAGCGTCTCAGATCTGACAACAATGACACTTTAATAAAATAAAACAAAGATAAAAATTGTATTGAGATGTCATATACCTCCGTTTTGTATCTAATTACATTTCAGATCTATTCTTTTCATTTTACATTTTTATTGCTTTATGATCCGTGCACATAGCATCTCAATGTCTCTATCGCTCCCGAAGTGTCGTCAAATTTTGTCCTGTAGCTTTGTGATAATATCGTCTGTTAAAATGTGGGTTTCTTAATGCTGATCTCAAAAGGTCAAGATGAATAAACTAGTCTGGTTGAGAATCATGGGAATTGTTCTAAAAACATGTGCATTGCCAGTTATCTATCACTGGTACACATTCCATATATGCAGTTTACATTTGTAGAGTAGAGTCCAAGTTTCATTCTTTACATTGTAATTTCAACACAGAAGATAAGAGAAATAGGCATTAAATTATTTCACTGTATAAACAGTCAACCCCTATAGACTACCCTGTCTTTTAAACGGTGCATAAAAGGCAGCCTTGGCTATCGCTAACCATTCATTAACATCTGAATTTAATAAAAGGTTTCTCCATTTCTGTTTCATGGACTCTGCCCTCCTCCCCCTTACACAAATCCTCTATTTTTCATAATCCAACAAACACCTCCTGTTATCCTATAACGGCAGATCTTATCAGCATGGACTGACATATTTATATAATAGGGATTGGCATCTCCAAGGGGAAAGGATAATACTTAGCCTTTGCGGTTTTATATTCCAGATTCTAACTCATTGTCCCATATGGCTAAATGACATTTTTCACCAGTTTCTTGAAAAAAAATGAACCTTTAATTTCCCTCTTATTCGTTCTATATGGACACTTAAAAACATGAAAATTTGCAAACAATTTGGCAACTGCTATGGGGTGAGGGGATAAATTAAGAGGTAAAAAAAAAAAAAAAAAAACCACACACACACACAACTTATGAATTTATTAAAAATAAATCACTTAAAAAGTAACTTTTGGTGAATTAAAAACCAGAATTTGCTGAATTTGGACCAAATTAGCTTGGATGTAATATTCTTCAAATACTACACTGGGGTTACTGCTGCAAATTCAGTTTTTTCAATTCATCAGAATTAGTTGTTAAGTGAATAAATCTTGATTTTAGAAAAAGGCTGTGGTTCAGTAAAGTGATATAATATACCAGGAATAATGGAATTCATTGGGGGAGATTTAGGAAACGGTCACTGAATAGTCTGTCTCGGTCATGTATTCATCCGCTTATAAAAATGTGATTAATGGCATTTACTGTCCACACAGGAAAAGTTGTGCCGATCAGCAACCAAATCCACAGAAGGATTAATGCTGAGCAGCAATTATGCAAATGGGAACCTGGTAACTGCCTTTGGGGTCAAAGGCCGGTTACAGCCTATTAGATCTAGAGGAGGGGTATTTAGGCCCAGTTCTCATCCTGCTCAGTACCCTGTCGTGGTTTCCCTTGTGGTTGTCTGAGAGTGCGTTATTGATTCTGGTATTTCTGGTTATTTGACTTTGGCATTGTTTTTTAACTTCCCTGTTTTCTGGTATCCCTGACTCCTGGCTTTTCCTTATCGTTGTGTCTCTTTCTGTTTCCCTTGACCTCGGCTATTCCTGACTATTCTTTGGTACGTTAGTCTGGCCATTCTAAGGTCCGGTATATGTTACCTACTAGTCCTCTGTGTTACACAGTTCTACGTGCTGGATCATTCTGTAATCCTGACAGTCTCTTATTTGGGATTTTTATTCTGACTGTCTTTTCAACTAATTATTTTTGCAGCTTATCATCTTTTTGTTACTTCCGTGGTTCAGTTTGTACAGCATATTGGATTTATAGATATTCTAATTGCATTTTATGTTACACCATTTAATAGCATAGAAAGCAAGACAGAGCATGCAGAATAGTTATTCTCTATTAGTGGGACATATCTTGGGTGAGTTCCAACACTTTATTCCCCAGGACTTCACCCCTGGTTGTGTTAGTGAAAACACCCTGTCTATATCGTGTGTGTGTGTGTGTGTGTGTATTTGTTTATTTATTTTTTTCCCCTCCATGCTTCTAACCCTCTTTGTGCCACAGGGGAACACTACATTCCCTCGTGGCCCGGTGGTACTTTAAGTTTCCAGCTTTGCAGTATTGAGTTTCCATGGTAAGGCGTGGCAACGCTCTGACAGCTGGAAATCGCTAGAGAGTGAGGACCTGCCGGAGACGGAAGCTGTCAGTCTCCTGGGCCCACTCCCTCACAATACAAAGCAGCAATGGCACGTGGACCAGCAGGTAGAAATATATAGGTTATACAGAGCGATATTTGAGATGTGTATACACACTAGGAATATAGGGCCCAGGCCCCATACACTGGTATGGCCTATACCCACGGGATGGGAGACCTGAGAGCAATCCAAAACAGAGTTCAATGTAGTGCAGTCATAGAGGTAGTTAATGGTTCACTGAGGCTTGTACCCAATAATCAACTCTGGTGGCTCCCAGTAATCTGTACAATATTAGGAACTAAGAAATGTTATTCCAGAAAGTCTATGGTTGCCCTCTCTCTTGTGTGAAGATGACTCCTTACCTAAACGCGGTACGTAACCTCTGTGCACTAGTGTGCTGCTACATTTTAATAAAATGTACACAGAGTACAGAAACAACAGGCAAAGTCTTCCTTCTGGCCTTTTTCCCCAGAGTGTGTCAGCAGAGCAAAGCAGATTTGTGATCAGAGTCTCCCCTGAACTTGAAAGTTCCGTAAAAAAATCAACTAGTGAAATGAATAATTGCTCATCGTAAAGTATTTTTATTATATCACAAAAATCCTTGAATTAATGTAGGATGTGATTGTTTGCCTACAGATTTTGTGTTCTGAGCAGCTTTTCACATGGATCTCTACGGGTTGTTTACTCTGATGTCAATGGTTCAATGAATAACTGGTTATTAGAGGAATCCGTGATCCCATTGAGGATCCTATTATGGCTGGGTTCAGTACTGACCCCTATATGGGCACCCGCTAGTTTGCACAAAAAAGCTAGACCGCACTGTGATAGAAAGTGATGATCAAAGCAACCTGGAATTTCTATTTGATTAATACACTCTTAAGAAAAATGTTCAGCTTTGGTTCCCCATTATCAAATAATTATATCCTTTAAAGAGAATTTATTTGCGTTTCTTTCCGTTTTACCCCATTATCGAATAATCATATGTAACGGATCACCTGGCACCCCGACTGGGTACCTCCGTTGAAGGATGGTCCTAGCACTTCCTGAGATCTCCAAGCACTCCAGCCAACACCATAACCACCGTAGACTCCTTCAGAGAGCAAGACAGGAACAAGCTCTTACAAGAGCTTAGAAGTGATTTAGCAAAGGAGTATGACTAGCATAGCAATCACTTGTAGCAGATTCCCCTAATAAGAGACAGCACTCTAAATTGAGGGTGAACTAGAACGGTTTAAAACTTTATTTTACTTTAGACTAGCCCATTTGGTCATTACATTCACACTGCTGTGAAAACTCAATAAAATTACAAACCGTCAAATCATAGCAAGCAACATACAGTGACTTATAACATAATTACATATTTATAAATGGGTGGGGAAGACCATAATTAACACAAAATGTCTCTCCTGCATGCAGAATTAGCGATATGCAAATCTACCTGAATATGCAAATTACCAGTCTTGCTATTCAGGTAGTGCATATTACTGTTGCTACCAACAGAGGGCACTACACAAGCTCCATAGCCAAATCCACCTAGTTGGTAGCAATCCTCAGCAGTACAGGAGAGCAGGCAATACATCCCAGGGGCCATAGTCACATGGCAGGAGGCTGGCAATCAGTCTTCTCCAATGCCCAGTGGCGAGGCTGGTTCCGCCACATTTCTCCCCTTTTCCAAACAGACTAACAGGGTATCTGACCTCCTGCCGGTCAGTGCCCTGGTTAGTCCAGCAACCCACCCACGAAGCACAAACAGTAATACAGCCCACCCACAATACATGGTTACTACACCTGGGTAAAAGATTAGCTTGTCCATGTCCAGGTGCCTCACCACGGCTGTGTGGGGTACTGATAGGCTGCCTTGGTGGGTTGCTGAGTGGGCAGAGACCCGCGGTACTCTGCCCTGGTGCCAGCGCTACCACGGGAGTAGCCTGGTTGGAGCCATGCTGAAAAGAAGAGTTGGTAGGCTCCTCTCTCGGGATCTGGGGCTGCTGCTGGAGGGGGAGACCGACTGTCTCCCCTTTGGTTACATAGTCCTGAGCTGGAGGGGGAGACTGACTGTCTCCCCTTTGGCTAAACAGCCCTGCTGCTGGGGACAGGACCGACTGTCCCTACCCCGGTGGTGCATGTGCAGAGACCACGGTCCCATCTGCACTGTTGTGGAGCTTACTGTCTCCCCTTGGTGGGCTAAGCTGCCGCTGGGGAGAGGGGGTAACAAGCTCCTCTCCCATACATACTTTCAGCCGCTGGGGAGAGGGGATAACAAGCTCCTCTCCCTGACACTCTCTCTGCTGTTGGAGAGGGGGACCGACTGTCTCCCCTTTCAATATATTGTCCCGCTGCTGGGGAGCGAGACCAACTGTCTCTGCTCCCTGCCGGACACACTGCTGCTGGGGAGGAAGGAGGCACCTTCGGCTCCCTGGGACTCGCTTGACTGCTGGGGAGAGGGACCGACTGTCTCCTCTCCCAAGAACTCACACTGCCGCTGGGGAGGAAGGACGGCACCTTTGTCTCCCTGTAATTCACTGGACTGCTGGGGAGAGGGACCAACTGTCTCCTCTCCTAAGGACACACACTGCCGCTGGGGAGGAAGGATGGTACCTTCAGCTCCCTGGGACTCACTGGACTGCTGGGGAGAGGGACCAACTGTCTCCTCTCCTAAAGACACACACTGCCGCTGGGGAGGAAGGACGACACCTTCAGCTCCCTGTAACACACACTGCCGCTGGGGAGGAAGGACTGCACCTTCGGCTCCCTGGGACTCACTGGACTGCTGGGGAGAGGGACCAACTGTCTCCTCTCCTAAGGACACACACTGCCGCTGGGGAGGAAGGACGGCACCTTCAGCTCCCTGGGAAACATACTGCCGCTGGGGGGGAAGGACGGCACCTTCGTCTCCCTGTAACTCACTGGACTGCTGGGGAGAGGGACCAACTGTCTCCTCTCCTAAGGACACACACTGCCGCTGGGGAGGAAGGACGGCACCATCAGCTCCCTGGGATACATACTGCCGCTGGGGATCTGGGCCGACTGCCCAGCATCCCTGTAGGGCCGGTAGAGAGACCTCGGTCCCATCTCCACCTGCCAGCTGGGTGTCTTCCCAGGACAAGTCAATAAGGTCTTCCATCTCTGGGGCTGGTTGGGACATATGTGGTACAGTACCAAGGTCCCCTGATAACAGGCTTGGTTGCTGGGGAGGAGGAACTAAACTCAATGCTTCCGGTGGTATACAGTCAATAAGCCCCATCATGTCAGAGACAGGCGGTGTTATACGTTGGAATAGGCAAACATAATCCTGTTCTAGTTCCCACTCCCGGTTGGCAAGAAAAGATAGATCTGGCTGAATGGCATCGATCTCCATAAGGTCCCAGTTGTCTGCCCGCTCAGCTCGGATGGACCAGAAGCGAGCAATGTCGGTGTCTCCGAACCAGAGACTAGTTTCAATAGTATCCCACAACAAACCAGGGCCATCGTAGTCTTCCCCCTCAATACACTTGTACTCGATCAGCCATGGGTAGAGGTGGTAACATGCCACCGCAGGGCCCGATAGGAATCATCCAGCCACACCTCAGTCTCAACTAGCGTCTCCAGTTCGCTTACCCATTCCTCTGAGGGCTGGTTTCCCAATAACGGCATCCGCAGCTCTAGTTGTTCTGCTTGGCGCTGGTTAGTGGTCAGGATTTCCTCGCACCAGAAGGGTCGAATTTCGTTGATGTCTTCCTTCCAGAGATCGGTATGAAGCGCCACCCTCCACGCTGGGATGGGATACTCCATACTGCGCATCACATCCTGTAGTCGCTGCTGGAGCCTGGCGTCAACGTGAGATACTGCACGTCCTCCATCTCTGAAGTAGTGCTGGTTTTTCCAAGGCTAGGAAGCCATCCCACCGCTGCCACCAATGTAACGGATCATCTGGCACCCCGACTGGGTACCTCCGTTGAAGGATGCTCCTAGCACTTCCTGAGGTCTCCAAGCACTCCAGCCGACACCAAAACCATAGAAACATAGAATGTGACAGCAGATAAGAACCATTCGGCCCATCTAGTCTGCCCAATTTTCTAAATACTTTCATTAGTCCCTGGCCTTATCTTATAGCTAGGATAGCCTTATGCATATCCCACGCATGATTCAACTCCTTTACTGTGTTAACCTCTAAAAATTTGAATTTGGCATAGCTTCAGCCAAGTATGGTTCTATTGGCATCTACCAATCTCAGAGTTGTCTTTGAGACTACTATAGAGTTCATCTTGATATTGTTCAAACTTAGGCTTGTGTGTGGCTGCTTGGACATGGACACACAATTTGTGTCCCACAACCATATTTTCGTATCTACACAACCAAGTAGATACCCACTGTCCAAATAGCGCTCTTAGAGCCTGTATGGTGTTACATCTCCACCTGCTCATGGGTTTGACCAGCAGCAATAGTATTCCGATCCAGGAAACAGATCTACGCAGTCCGCCATGTTCCTTGGTGTCTTCCGGCAGATCTTTAAAGGACTGATAGGAAACTTGGTGGCTGTGGCAGTGGAATCTCAGTTAGGCCGTGTCTTCTAAGTGAAGTTGGGAGCCAGGGAAAGGCAATATAGTTTTTATTAATGTTTATTAATTTATTAAGTCATTCTACTACCCTTGTCTGTTCTTGGAGATCTGGAGACAGCACTTGTTTTTATACACTTGTCAGCAATGGGACTTGCTGAAGTAGCCAAATTATTTGCCCTTATTTTGACCATGACTCTTCTTGGGACTACAAATACAACCATCCATGAACTTCAGATCTGAGTCCTTTACTTGAATTTCTGCTGCCCTAGTACATATGGCCCTTCATCCTCCACAACTATACCTTCTTCACTGGGTATAATGCTAGATTGGTGTCACGGTTCTCACCGCAGCAGACAGACGTGGTCGCCCAAGGAGTTCCCTACAGGAGATTTGAACTGGGGAACTTCACAGTCCTGGTCCTGCTTCCTACCTCTGAGCCACAGCAGCTTTATTTATTTTTTTCAACCACCGTAGACTCCTTCAGAGAGCAAGACAGGAACAAGCTCTTACAACAGCTTAGTAGTGATTTAGCAAGGGAGTATGACTAGCATAGAAATCTCTTGTAGTAGATTCTCACAATAAGAGACGGCACTCAAAATTGAGGGTGACATAGAACTGTCTAAACCTTTATTTTACTTGGGACTAGCCCATATGGTCATTACATTAACATTGCTGTGAAAACTCAATAAAATTACAAACCGTCAAATCATAGCAGGCAACATACAGTGACTTATAACATAATTACATATTTATATATGGGTGGGGAAGACCATAATTAACACAAAATGTCTCTCCTGCATGCAGAATTTGTGATATGCAAATCTACCCAAATATGCAAATTACCAGTCTTGCTATTCAGGTAGTGCATATTACTGTTGCTACCAACAGAAGGTACTACACAAGCTCCATAGCCAAATCCACCTAGTTAGTAGCAATCCTCAGCAGTACAGGAGAGCAGGCAATACATCCCAGGGGCCATAGTCACATGGCAGGAGGCTGGCAATCAGTCTTCTCCAATGCCCAGTGGCGAGGCTGGTTCCGCCACATCATAATTCATTTTTTTTATTTTTATTTTTAAAAGCTCATCTTTAAGTTATTGATGTGCAATTATAGAAATTATTTAAAATCATGGGCTTTTCATCCTGGTTGCAGCTTCCCTAGCTTTGCAACGTAATGGAGAGTGGTCTTGTTGAGTTGTGAGAAAAAGGAAGAAGGCTGGAAGCTACTTAACATTCTTACTGACTATAGGAAAAAGAGAGAGATAGGGTTATTTAACAAAATGAGAACTGTCAGGAATTTGAAGTGAATTTAAAATGTAAGGTCAAACCAGCAGAACTGGAAGCATAGGTGACTGAGAATTCTTCCAGTTTGTCTACTTTGGTCTTAAGTTTGAAATTCACTTTTTCCCTGACAATTCTCACTTTAATAAATAACCCTATGATACTTCTACCTATGGATTTTGGAGTAGACAGAGTGCTTTAACACACACAAAAAAAAATAAAAAATTTGTCACCTTGTATGAATGCAAAAGTATGACAAATGCAGATTTTCAGAAGTACAGTGCTAAGATGACAAAGTGCAAAAGTAATAATAAAAAACACTACTTATACTGTTGTTGGCTAAGATAAAGTTCCCTAAATCTGTCCTATTTTTCACATTTTAAAGTGTTCTATATTACTACCACTAGGGGGCATCCTAAGGTTTATTAATACATACACCCACAGCAAAAAAACAAACAAAAAAACAAGACTTGGTTGTTCCCTAGTCCAACATGCATAAACTAAAGTTTCAATATCTATTCTGGCCCCTATATATTTGACAACCGACCTTATCGAATTAAGTGCAAAAGAGAAAATAATTTAGTACCCACGTTTTTTTGTTTCTTTCATATACCAAGGTCGTCAGGAGAGCTATTGAGGCCAACCTGACGCTTTGTCAGCTCAGCAGTTTACTACCGAAAATCATGAATTTATGTATTTGTCATACTTTTATACAAGGTGATTACAGTTTTTCAGAGGAAACACTATGTACACTATTTGAAGTACATTTGATAAATAATGATAATATAAAAAGGTTATATATCAGAACTCTGGCTTTGAACTAGCCACTTGTAACTTTCTCTTAAACATCATTCAGAAAGAATGTCAAAGTAAAAAAGTATCCACAAGTTTACAACAACATTAGGAATACAAACCTGTATTCCTAAAGCTAGAGTGAGCCCTGTACCTAACTTATTAGCCCCCCTCACCACTGCTCTTGGAAGAATTAAAAATCCCTTTTTTAACATATTCCTCTTTCCAGCACAGAAGTTCCTTCTCCTTCTGCAATATCATGGTGAGTGCTAAAGAAATTGTAAGATGTTAGATGTCCTCAAGCAAAGAGTGAGGACATGCAGCGTCATTTCACACAGTAAAACTCTGTGAGCAACCAGGAAGTGCCTCTAGCAGCTGTCTGGAAAGCTGTCACTAGAGGTTGTCTTAGCCCTGTAAACACTGCAGTTTTTCTGCAGGGTTAAAGGGACAAAGCCATTGCACCCAGACCATGTCAATGAGATAAATTGGTCTGAATACCTATATTGTCCCTTTAAAATTGAATAAATAAAATAAAATAAATAAACACTTTAAAAAAAAAAAATCAGTCTCTGTTGTATTATGTTAAAAACATGATTATTCTTAACTTGAATTATTTTTTTTGCTCAGAGTGTTAGCTACTCACTTGGCAGCTAAAACACTAGGTTTGTAATAACTATTTACGTGTGCCCACCTCACACTCCCCAAAACAAAAAAACTAAAACCTTTTTTTTAGGTGTTGGCAGGTCTGTTTTTGTGCTAGACACAAATGATGTGCTTAGTAAATGGTTATAAAAATCGAATTTTATAAGACATTGAGGCAGCAGTTCCACATTCAACTTACCTAAGAAAAAATACCAGAGTATTTGCTTTAGCATTGCTTTTCGGATAGGTGAATGTGTGATTGAGTTTAGCAAGCCCCGCTTTTCTGGATCAGAGAAAATAATTGATCCTAACTTCTCACGATCTAGCTCGCCATTATCCAAAAGCACCTCTTTTCCAAAATGATATACGATCTTGTTGTATGCTGGGGTCCCCTGTTGAACCACTAACAAAATAGAATACAAAAAGAAGAAAAGAGAGAAAGAAAAGTCAGATTCTCTGAAATAGTGGTAAATGTATGAGTGTATGCCATTTGTAAGGTAGCATAGTTAGAACCAACACAACTTTAGAGATTCCACTCATTGGCTATAGTAAAATACAGATACTCCAACTGCTTGTTATTACTCCTGCCATCTCATCCAACCAGCCCATGACTTGATGGTACTGATGCTTGAGGTAAAAACCAAAATAAACTCTCCCTCTCCGCTGCTCACCTCTCTGCCTCCTGCAACATTCTCAAGAAGACATGGCCACCTCCACAGATGGTTCAATCCAATGGACCTCAGAGAAGCATTGAGGGCCTGATGCACGTGCGCAGCTAGCAGTGTGCACGCATCCAAGCTTCCCCATAGGAAAGCACTGTATTCAATGCTTTCCTATGTATGTGTCACACGACCATAACTTACCGATTTTTCAGAACATTGCCGTTGCCACTAGAACATTGCCGTTTCTACAAAAATGGCGATGATTTACCTTGGAGGGTTAAACATACAGGACGACAACACCCAGACTATCTCACTGAGATGAAGTCATCTGGATGACTTTAGTAGGCCTTTAAGAGCAACTATACTACAGCAGCAGAGGAGTCATTGCTCAATTGTTTTTGCAATTTATGAGTTTTGTTACTTTTGTTTCTGTTTCTGCTCTCCTAGCCACACCTCCCTGGCAGTTTCATTTTCAATCAGAGGTGATACCACAATGTGTTTACTTTAAAAGGTTTTTTTTTTTATCTCCTGCTCTGTTGATTGAACTTTAATCACACACAGGAGGCTCTTGCAAGTAATTAACAGAGCAGGAGATAAGAAATTCTAAATTAAACAGACTGTGCAATAAAGGTCTAATGTGCAATAAAGTTAAAACATTATCTCTCTCTTTACAGAGAGTGTGTACGTCTCATACAGGGGAGTTGATTTGACTCATATATGGCAGAGAAGTGTGCAAGGACATGATCTATAAACCAAAACCACTCCATTAAGTTAAAAGTTGTTTTGGTGCTTATAGTCCATTAAAAGAGGTGGTAGGTTGGCAGTGTGCCACTCCATATACCTACTCCACATGTGGTGAATTAAACTCTGCCCTCAAATGCTGCTATACCCTGAGACTCTATTCTTAGGTCAAACAATTCCTAGGTAGAAATAACACAATGGGTAAGAGCTTTATGTACTTCCCTTCGTCTGGTTCATAAGAGAATTTCTGTGAAAATAAAAGGAGGCAAACTATAGTACAAATAAAATGGATGCACTCACAAATATAGAGCCATAAACGTAATTCGCTGTAGTGTGTAGTGTTTTCACAGTCGTTAGGGGGATCCAAAGACCCCTTCAATAAGGTGCAACCAGTGCTGGAATAAAAAAAAAAAAAAAAGGATAATAGTATAATACTGTTAATTGAATCTAGAGGAAGTAAATACTGCTTGCACTCACTTGGGTTAGATGACACAGGGCAGTATCATCATAAATGAAGGATAAATCATGGATCCCTTGGGTAAGTGATTTCCAAATCTATTCTTATAATTAAAATAAAACCAATATCAATAAAAAAATAAAATTTAAAAAAAAACACTTAAAATAAAAGTTCATAAAATTAATTATATTGTGATGGGATTCCAGCATGGTTAAAATTTAGTAGGCCAAAATCTCCATGTGGCATATGTGTATGTTGTGTCAGTTGGTTAGCTACATGTAGCTAGGATACTGTCATCAGTGTACTGAGCATGTGCAGGAATGCAGGAACTGAAATTGCACTTATTTCCTTTGTCTTGGATGAGCCATGTGGTTTGACTAGATGTACAAGTCTATATTCTGCTCATTGATTGGTTAAAGGTATATGTGGGTGTAGCTATTAATGGGAGGAGTTATAGTGCTATATAAGGAATGTACACTATGTGTTGGTCTCTCAGAATGTTGGAACAGGAGTTCATCTGAGACCCGATCGGTAATGTGAATAAAGGCCTGTTACTTCCTGAAGACCTGTGTCCAATATTTCTGTGTTTGGCTTCTGCATGCTTACACTGCAACATTTCTGGTGCAATTGGGCAGGGAACCTCATCGCACGGAAGCTGGCACAGAGATTTGATACGGTAAACTTTTACCAAACCTTCTACGCTACAATCCTGGACTTCTACTGCGTGGACCTCCTTTCGTCTCGGCGCCACTGGCCTTTTGTCCAGGAGATCATCGGCTTCTGCGCAGTGAGTCCCGGATTGTTCCGTCTATGAGTGAACCCAGGTCCAGTAATTGACAGGTAAGATTGATACCGTTAGAGCGGTAGACCCACAAGGGGTTTTATATTTGGAACCGGTTATTGGAATCTGCCCTGTCCTTATGGATGGAAGAAGTGAAAAGCGCAACCCTTATTGGTTTGGGTCAGACTGAGTTCTGGTGTAAATAGCTCATGTCGGACACCGGTGTCCTGTCTTGACTAGCGTATCTAGGGTGTAAATTTTGTTCGCTAGGTCGGGGGGACCGGGAGACTAGCATACTCTGTTGTATATTATAGTTTGCTAGATTTCACCCTATCTTAACTAAGTGTGCTCTGTTGTAAATCCAGCCACTAGCTTATTGATAGTTTAATAGACTAGCTGGGTACTGTGTAAATTCTGCCCTCTAGTTCGCTATACGTGGTGTCTGGGCAGCGAAGAACTTATCGAATCTCTGGTGTATAAATAGATCGAAAGCTCTCGAGGTGCTGGCCAGTTAGAATAGTTGGGATTATTGTAAATGTTGTTAAATATATTGTAGTTGGTGAATTGGTTAACTTGTATGTCCTACTAGAAAGTTAGAGCTCTGCTGTCTAGTGGGAGTGTAAATTGTGTGTATAACTGTAAAATAGCGCACGGTACCATAACTACTGACATGTACCATAACCACTGACATTGTGTAAAAATTACTAACAATTGCTGTTTTATGTTATATGTATAATACCATAACTGTTACTAACTGATCTGTGACTTTAAAACTGTATTATAACCACTTACTAACTGTACCATAACCACTGACTGTAAAGATGAGGTTACTAGAATGTGATATAGTTGGTTAGTCAAGAGTTGATTTATAGTACAGATAATTGTAGAGATGAATTTGTTGAAATGTTATGTGATCGGTTAGTTTATATGGATTAATAGCGTGGATAGTTGTATGGTTTGAATAATAGTTACATTGATAAGTGTATAGTCTTTGGTGGGTTTTTGATTTAATTTCGTGTGTGCGACGTCGTGATATTGTTGAGCATGTGAGGATCCTGTGTGTGTGTTTGGGCCTAGTGACTGCGCAATGTGTTGCTGGTGATAAGGAGATTGGTGTGACTGTTGAAACTGTGTGTATATTTGTACAGCTTTTTGAATCAGATGCTCTGTTGAAATAATCTTCTGATTCACTAGGCTTTGTCTTGTATGTTTTAAAAAAAAAAAAAAAAGTAGGGAGTAGCCTGTCCTGGTGGCCGCATGGCCTCCATGTAGCAGTCTTCACTTAAATTTAGTGCAGGGTGTACATGTGGCTGTAACTAGTAGGCTGGAATTCTATGATCAGTTTCTATAAATTGACTGTTGGAAACTGATTTGTTGAAAAATTGCCTTGGTGAATTAAACTGTGTCATATGGGAAACAATGTAGCCATATGGTGGTCAGAACTAAGGACTTAATTACAACTGCTTTGGATATCCCCTCCCCCCCTGGCATCTGATTACCAACCCCCCAAACATCCTCCAGAGCCAGATTAGCCACGCCCATTTCTGGCTGGTATAATCAGTATTTGCACTCTCCCTGCTCTACTGTCCCCGCCTACCTACATACCTATCTGTTCCTGTGTTTCAAACTCTTGTATTTCTGTACTACCCCTCCCCCTAATCAATGATCAATGGTATCAAATGGTATATTGTTTTTTTTAGTTACTGGATGGGCCCCTCCCAGCTTTGTCCAAAATGTCCCCTTTTACTAAACTACAAACTGAAATGTTTAATTTACCTTAGAACTAAAGATTTAATCAAGCCTAGCTAGCAGGGTGGACATTGATTAAAATAAGTAATAATAAAATAGGACATAATTAATTAAAGTCTATTTGTTTCATTTGACTTTAGGGAGGCACTCTAGGCCACCTACTGGCCATCTTCGGGAGTTACATTGATAATACATTGTTTATAACAGATAGATGTAGGATTGCTTACCCTATTTTAATATATTTATTGCTATAAGGTTTTATTTTATGTATAAATATATTAAAAGTTGAGTTTTCTTATTAGACCCATAAAGATTATTTTGATACAATTACCCTCTGGTGACACCTACTGGTAGGTTTTTGGTTTAACACTTTAAACAAAAACGTTTTTTCATCCACCAAATGCCGACTAATAAAATTAGCTCACCCCCTTGCACCTATCTTACTACCCGTAGACTGGAACCTATTATTGGGCAGCCTTGCCGAAGTCCCATATTAGACACTGCTTGAGTCAAATAGGTTGTATACTCCCTTTAATCCAGAGGCCCCTGAAAACTTCCGAATGATAGACTCAGCATTTGTCAGCCAGGCCCAAGGTGATAGTAAAAGGAAATTACAGAAATTAGAGGGATTTGTAGGGATGTCCATAATACAGCTAATGGAGATTGCAAATACAGTATATATGAATAGGGAGAGAGGTGGAGGAAGAACGTAAAATGAGGAAAAAGGCAGATATGCTAGCGGTAGCTATCTTAAGTGTAGAAAGACAGGGAAGTGAATAGAGGAGACGAGAATAGGCTGAGCAAGGGACTTTAAGTAGGAATTAATGTGCGTATTGTAGAAAGGAGGGACATTGGAAGAGTGAGTGTCCACAGAGAGAGCAGTATGAAGGTGATAGACAAGGAGAGAGAAGGGTATGAGGAGGTTATAGTGGTAGTTATAGAGTAAGAGGAAGTTTTAGAGGGAATGGTGGGAATAGTAGAGGAAGTGTTCAAGGAGACAGATACTATCCACCCACGCAGAGACCTAGAGAAAGAGAGGATAGAGATTTTGTGGGTCTGGCTGACACTATCATGGAAGACTATTGATACCGACTGGGCTCCATCCCACTTGGTCGAGCGGAGCCTATGGTCGATGTAGCAATAGGGGGAAAGAGAAGTTCTTTCATGATCGACACAGGTGCTGAACATTCTGTGGTGACTAAGATGGTGGCTCCGCCTTCGGGGAAGACTATAACTGTGATAGGAGCTACTGGGAGAAGTGCAGCTAGACCGGTTCTTAAGAGTCGCACTTGTATTCTGGGAGGCCATGTGGTGAAGCATTAGTTCCTATATATGCCAGAGTGTCCGATTCAACTTTTAGGACGAGATCTATTATCGAAGCTTTAAGCTCAGATAACCTTTTACCTAATGGATTAACATCTCTGAAGTTTAAGGGATTACCAGGCATAATGGTGATATCGGTGCCAAGGGAAGAAGAATGACGCTTCTATTCCATAATGACAAGTGTTAACCCTAAGAGTGATGAATCCTTATTTGACATTCCAGGAGTATGGGAAGAAAATAATCCTCCAGGACTTGCTCGTAATATCCCACCAATACATATTGAGTTAAAGCTCGGGGTGTATCCTGTTAGCCTTTGTATGTTGTTCTTTTATCTACCCCAACAGCTGTAAAGGTGGCGGAAGTGACTCCTTGGATTCATCATTCTAAGGTTAAACCAGCAGCAGACTCTTGGCAAACTACTCCAGATCCTGAGAATCCTTGCAGGACCCGGTTGAAGCGTGCAACTCAGTCGGAGTGACGAGGGGATATCGAGACATTCTAGTTAAAAGTCTACAAAGATCATCAAGTAGGTGTTTTGACGGCCATAATAAAGCCTGACCACCTGCCTACGTGTCATAGCCAGAGTATCTTGAAGGGATCTCTGTGAAGGAAAGTGAGGATCAGAAGAACAACATCCTTGCAGCCCTCACAATCGGGAAGCTGAGAGGCCATCGCACGGTCGAAGAAAAATGAGGATTTCAGGAATAATGTGTTTTATTGTGTCTTAGTATTTTTATGATTTTTCAGGAAGGTAGGAGTACAGACATACCGAATTGCGATAGTTGCATTAAGACTACTAAAACAGGTAACCAAATATCCCAAACTCTCATCTGGCACTCACAGTATGAATGTAAGGGATCTGTATCTAAATGTAGATATTTGGATATTGATTATAGTGTGTGCAAGCCAATATCAGGAGAGTCTAAATGTTTTGATCCCCATTTCCAACCCCGTACAATTTGGTTGGTAATTCGGAATAGTAACTCCCAGGGGACATTACTAAATAGGACTGTGATAAGCACCATACATTCCACGGGTATTCTACTATTTGATGCATGTAAGGCGATTTCGGGTAGTGGAAGACTTTGGAATGTATGTGGTAATCTTAAATGGGAACGAACTTATGGGTTTAATGATAAATACTTATGTCCCAGTATAAGATCTACTGATCCTGATTGCCCAAATAGAGACTAACTTCTGCCCCTATTGGTCATGTGTAGGTTGGGCAACCTGGGAAAAACAGTGGATAAAGATATGATTATCCAAAGGTTGCCTACCACACCATACTGTAAAACTATGTGTGTAACCCCGTTCACATGACCATTTCCAATCTGCAGTACTTTATTGACAGGTTTGGAGGTCTGTTTGGGTTTCAAATATATGGCACAGGAGTAGATTCAGGAACAATAATATATGTAGGTCTTGAAACTGAGACAGTGGCAACTCAAACTCATCAGGTTTCTCATTCCTTCTATGAGGAGATGAGTATTGAGGATAAAATTCCCCATAATGTTAACAACCTATTTATTGATTTGGCTGAGGGTATTGCAGGTAGTCTTAATGTAACTAATTGCTATGTGTGTGGAGGTACTAATATGGGAGACCAGTGGCCATGGGAGGCAAAGGAAATATGGTACCCTGGCTCTGAGACATATGAACAACAGATACCTTTCCAGTCTGATCATCAAGTAAGTACTAGAAGTAAATTGGAATGGTGGTTAAAAACCTCCATTATAGGTCATGTTTGTATAGCCAGGAAAGGGACAATGTATAACACGTCTGTAGGTGAGCTAACGTGCTTGGGACAAAAAGCCTATAATGTTAATACTAAAAATACTACTTGGTGGTCAGCTTCAAATGTCTCGGAACCTACTAATCCGTTTGCCAATTACACTCATTTAAAGGAGGTATGGTTTGACTTATCGGCTACATCTAGTTGGAAAGCCCCAGCAAATTTATACTGGATCTGTGGTAAGAAAACTTATTCGGAGTTACCACAAGATTGGGAAGGGGCATGTGTATTAGGTATGCCAAAGCCATCCTTCTTCTTGTTGCCAATCGAAACAGGAGAGACCTTGGGAGTTAAGGTTTACGATGTAAATCATAAAAGGGAGAGAGCATCCTTGAATATAGGTAGCTGGGAAGATAATGAGTGGCCCCCTCAACGTATTATTAATTATTATGGACCTACTACTTGGGCAGAAGATGGCACTTATGGATATAGAACTCCGATTATATATGCTCAACCGCATTATTAGACTACAGGCGGTAGTTGAGATTATTACTTATGAGACAGCTCAAGTGCTTAATCTTCTAGCTAAGCAAAATACCAAGATGTGATCAGCCATATACCAGAATAGGCTAGCCCTTGATTACTTACTAGTAGTAGAAGGAGGTGTATGCGGAAAGTTTAATCTAAGTAACTGTTGTCTGCACATAGATGATGAAGGGCAGGCAGTGGCTGAACTTACAAGCCACATGGTTAAATTTGAGCATGTACCTACTCAGGTCTGGAATGGGTATAACCTAAGTAGTTGGTTTGGAAGTTGGTATGAGCAGCTTGGAGGAATTAAGACATTAGTAGGAGGAGTAGAATTTATTATATTTTTTTTTGTGCCTCCTCCTGCCCTGTCTAATTCCACTAGTGGTAAGGTCCCTACGTAGCATTATAGAGAGTACTATAGAGAGAAAGACAGCTGCCCATGTAATGGCTGTCTGGAAGATATGATCCCCTAGCCCGAAGAGAATATATTCAGGATGAAGAATGTTGAAGGAGTTTTTAAGATGCTTACAAGGTCTACTCTGGTTCAATGGCTACTTGAGAGATGTAGGTAAAACTGTGATTGGTGATGCATCTGGAATAATGTTATATCAGAGGCATCAAAAGGGGGGAATGTGATGGGATTCCAGCATGGTTAAAATTTAGTAGGCCAAAATCTCCATGTGGCATATGTGTATGTTGTGTCAGTTGGTTAGCTACATGTAGCTAGGATACTGTCATCAGTGTACTGAGCATGTGCAGGAATGCAGGAACTGAAATTGCACTTATTTCCTTTGTCTTGGATGAGCCATGTGGTTTGACTAGATGTACAAGTCTATATTCTGCTCATTGATTGGTTAAAGGTATATGTGGGTGTAGCTATTAATGGGAGGAGTTATAGTGCTATATAAGGAATGTACACTATGTGTTGGTCTCTCAGAATGTTGGAACAGGAGTTCATCTGAGACCCGATCGGTAATGTGAATAAAGGCCTGTTACTTCCTGAAGACCTGTGTCCAATATTTCTGTGTTTGGCTTCTGCATGCTTACACTGCAACAATATAAGTCCAATCACCATAACTTATCTGCCTTCTTCAGTTCATCGGGAGGATCCTGAAACACTATACACTAGAGCCAAGTGAATTTATGGCTCTATATTTGTGATTATCTTATCATTTAAGCAGTTTTATTTGTACTAGAGTTTACCTCCTTTTGTTTTTACGGAAGTTATTATATGATCCAGACTAAAAGAAGTACATATAACTCCACCTGTTGTGTGTGTATTATTTATACCTGAAAATAATTTGGCCTAAGTAAGAATGGAAGCTCAGGGTATAGCAGCCTTTCAGGGCAGAGTTTTATTCGCCACATGTGGAGTGGCTATAGTTCAGCTTCCTGCCAACCAGATTTTTTAAAACCTAGTCTCCCGTGTACAAGGTGCAATCTCTGGGCTTGGATTTAAAAAAACAAAAAAAACACACACACACACCTTACCTCCACGAGATTTCCCAAATAACATGGGAAGTACCAACCACAATATTTCCAGAGGAAAAATAAAAGATTATTTCAAATTCTGCAGAAATTTGTCGTATGGCTGTAGATCTTGTAAATGTAGGTGTTGCTGGTGCAATCGTGGTGATGGTAGTGATACTACTGGAGCATCTCTTTAAGAAATGGAGGATGGAAACGCTTGTGTAGATCACTGCCTCGTAACCTTGCTTAAGAACCATTTAAGCTTCAAAAGTAATTTTAAACTGCATTTGAACTCCTAAATCTTCGTAGTCGATGAAGACTGATCAACAAAACCTTTATCGAGGCCCCACATGTCCTTCTACAACTTGATTACTGCATGTGTTACGTATGTATCCAAAACCTTTCACATTTGCACCCTTTAATTGCCCATATAGTTTCAAAGCTTGAGAAATGCATGGTTACCTACCCTGCCTAGCAAGTACGTCGGCATCAATCACTGCACAGCCCAGTTTTCGAAGTATCAAGACCACAGTGCTTTTGCCGGATGCAATGCCACCAGACAGCCCAACTAAGAACATTGTTGGAGCGGCAGGTCAAAAACGATCTGTTCCTTTTGACAGAAAAGAAAGCACATGTGCAGCATTATTCAGAAAAAGAGTAAATTGTTGGGCATTTAAAGTGCATTTCAGGTTGTAGGTCAGAATAGCTGAATTGGAGACAGGCTTAAGTCAACCGAAATGTTTAAGTTTGGCTATATTGGCCAAAAAAAAATTGAAATTCACTTTAAACTCCCAAACATTTTAAATGCATCAAACACACTGCTAAGCAATGGGATGTATTGTATTGTATTGTTCAATAACGTTTTGTACACAGAATAAACCCATTCGCATATTGCTGTTCTCTGCAAACTCACACTCATGCGTATTCATGTAAATTACAAGACTGTGCTATTGTTTTATTGTCCGCATAATTATCTGTATAAAGCTCCAATTATTTCTACGCTGAGGCATTAGTGCAGGCAAGATCTGGAGGGAGCTTCAAAACCATTACACACAGGCATTCAAAGGGGGATCCAAAATATACATGATGGGTGGGTATCGTTCCTCTTGTCGGTACTTACCACAAAGAGAAGAGTTAAAACTGCAATACAGGTATAGTCTTCCCCCTCTACTGGTTATGATGCACAGTCAAACTGTGTTCTAATACTTTCACACTTATTTGGACAAGTATAGACAACATTTATGGATGGGGTTCTATGAAGGGGAACCAGGTTGACATTCTTCCTAGGGCTCTGGGTAACCTTAGTCTGGCTCTAAAGGAGTTGTTTTAAAGTGGAATGATCACAAACCATCAACTCTTGATGTGTTTTAAGTCTTTATTCTAACGTACTACTTTGATTGTTGACTGGCGTCTGGAGACTCTGCCTCTAGGCTTTTCTTTTTTGGCCTCCTCTTTTTCTTCTATGGGTTTCGTATATTTAGCTGGTTTACAATAAGCTTTAGAGAGCTGTATCGCCTGCAGTTCCCGAAGTTTCAAAAAGTCGTGTCTCCAGTCATGCTGTGTAATGGGATTCATGATGGGTCTTTTTCTCAAATCAACGCTTCTCCACTGGTCCCACAGGTCTGGCTCTGAGATGCCAGGTTCAGGTACTTTCTATAGTGCACCTCAATTGTTGCATCATCACACATCATCATCATCAGCCTTCATCATAGTCAATGATGTCACAGCAGGTTTACTGCACTTTACTTCAACTGGACACAGCGTATAAACATGGCTGGATTCCCAATATAAAAAATAGGCAGCTCAAAAATAAGTTAATAATGTGGAGTTTACAGGACCCACTTTAAAATATGTAGGGTGTTTTTTTTTTTTTGTTCTTTAAATTGATGTTAGCCCAAAATAAGCTGGAATCTATTCAGAGTATGGGGTGCTCCTTAACCCCTTAAGGACACGTGACATGTCATGATTCCCTTTTATTCCAGAAGTTTGGTCCTTAAGGGGTTAAAGGATTATTCCATGGAGCATAAAAGGTTGGCTCTTTTTAAATAGTAACTCGCTAGAATGAATGCAACACTTTACAAAGAGTGCCCTCTAGTGTTAGCATTGTCAACTTGCAAATCTGAGGACAATGAAAGATATGTGAGAATTCTCACTAAATTCATCATTGGTTATGTTTGGTCTATCCATTCATGTTTATGCCTATAAACAAAAAAAAATAAAAAAAAAATGTTTATCCTTTCATCTGCACTCCACTTCTTTTTACTTTCTTCACTAATTGGGGAATTGTGGAAATTGTAGTTTAAGGCTGAGAAAATAGCAGAAATGCAGATATTTTTCCAATTTGGCCGTTTTGGTTAAATATTTACAATTACCTTTTCAATTCTATCCAGTTCCCAGTTTCATTCACAGGGTCATTCTCTAAACCAGAAACGATCAGTAACTAACCAGAGAATTGTGAACTGTGAATAACCGAATGCTCTGTCCTGTGAATGAGGATATCCGAGTGTTGTGTGTGGAGGATGAATGTTGTTCATGTTTGGGAGAGACCAAGTCTGCGTGCGAGAATGTACGTTTGAAGGAAAAATTAGTGTGTCCCACTAAACGCTTGAGATCTGGTATTGTCCTCTTTCATGCTTTCCTTGCCACTGACGATCTCTACCATACCCCCATGCAGCAGACACGTCCTCTCGCATGCACACATCCTGGGGGGTCCCGCTCGCACCAAACGCTTGCACAAGGCCCTCCACAGACACACAACACAGCACAATAGTCGACCATTTAATGCTACACACACGCAGGGGCTCCTGTTTCTGAAGGCTTGGGGTGACTGACTTTTAAAGCGCTGACTCACTCTACCTGATAGCACCATGTTCATACAACGACACCTACTTGACTACTCTTCATGTCATTATATAAAAATGTGCACAATTTCTTCATGCTATGCCTCAAAACTTAACGATGTTTGGCTAACAATGAGCATATGCCGTTGGGGCAATGCAAATGTACTTGTTACTGCATGTCTCTTGCACGCAAAAATAAAGAATTTAAAAATATATATATTTTTTTAAATAATAAATTAGTGTGTCTGTGTGCTGGTTGAGTGCTGTGGTTAAATTTTATGTGTAGAGTGGATTCTAAGTGTTGTGTGTGGTGAAGGACGAGACAGAGCATTGTGGTCTGCACCAATATCAGGTGTAGATACCTTTAATTTGACACACGCAGTCTCCATGCTAAGTCAAGTGGCTGAGGTGCACAGATTCACTGACAAGCACCGGAAACCACGAGGGAGTCCTTATGGTAATCTTCACCTGACAGGAGGTACAGACAAAAATATCCAGTACTCCTTATATTGGAAAAAAAAAAGTATATGCCTTTATTGGGAAACCAGCTCTGTGTATTTAGTCAAAAAAGTTGCTCCTTTGGTTTACCAGTAAATGGTTATTTCTCACTAAGAGGAGTGCTGGAGATTATTTATTTTTATTTCAATACTTTCCCAGTGGGATAGAACAAGAGTCCTCACACCCTTAATACATGGAACGTTGTTGCTCTCCCTGTTTGTGTGGTTTTTAGAGGGTAGTGAGTGGCCACAGGGCTGAGCATGATCGCTCAGGGAGAACCCCCTCCCAGACAGAACCGGAGGTCCAGGCAAATCCAGGGGACTCCGTGGGAAAAGTTCCCAGACATGCACACAGATACAAACACACAGTGCTAAACAAAATACACAGATATAGACTGGAACACACACACACACACACATTACTAGACATACACAAAGATACACAATGACACACAGAAAAATTAATTAAAATCACATTTTCTTTGTGCTGCTGCATGAGAGGGAAGAGAATCGGTTCCAATCTGGTCAGGGGACCTGATAGCATTAAAAAAAACCTGACCAGATTATAGACTTTAATTCCCCCGATAACAGCCCTAGGCAACTAACATTTACTGTGATAGCTCACATAGTGAACCCCCAATACAATGTGTAATATATATCTATGTGTACCAAAACTGACAGCTATAAAGCTGGTAACCTGGTATAAAGACATTTTATTTACAATAATTGTGCGTTTTAGGAAAAAGATGACAAAGTTCCCAATAATAAGATATTTTCAAAAGATGTAGAAAAAGACCTTATCAGCTATACATGATGGAATTTGTACTCACCTGCGTAATATTGATTGTATTACAGCTCTGTAGTATACATCCACCTTAGTTATCAGTCATTAAAGGGACATAATGGCTCCAGGGTATGGTATGGTGAGCTCACTTGTCCTTGCCTCCCTTTAAGACAAAGAGATATGGATTTCCTCATTTAAAGGGACACTAAGCACCAAAACAACTTTAGCTCAATGAAGCAGTTTTGGGGAATAGATCATGCCCCTGCAGTCTCACTGTTCAAAGTATCTCCCCCTCTCTCTCTCTACAGCCGTAGAGAAACACACATACACTATAGACCTCAGCCACACACATACCCTGCCTACACCACAAACAGACCCCCTCTAGATGCACGCCACCTCACAAGCAACTTTGATAGGTCTTGAGATACAAACCAATAACAATAACGGGTTGGGTGCTCAGTTTCATTGGGCAGCCATTGAAAGGTAAGAAAGTTTCTGTGACATTTCATATAGGAACCAATCAGAATGGGGAGTGGTCAAGAGCATTATAGACTGGTTTGGACTTAAAGGACCACTATAGGCACCCAGACCACTTCAGCTCAATGAAGTGGTCTGGGTGCCAGGTCCCTCTAGTTTTAACCCTGCAGCGGAAAACATGTTTCACTGAGGGTTAATCCAGCCTCTAGTGGCTGTCTCACTGACAGCCGCTAGAGGCGCTTCCACGATTCTCACTGTAAAAATCACAGTGAAAAGATGCTGGACATCCATAGGAAAGCATTGAGTAATACTTTCCTATGGGCAGGTTAAATGCACGCGCGTTCGGAGCTGACGTCGGCAGGGGGAGGAGAGGTCACCAGCGCCGGGGGAGCCCGGCGCTGGAGAAACGTAAGTGGCTGAAGGGGGTTTTAACCCCTTCAACCCAGCGGGAAGGGGGCCCTGAGGGTGGGGGGAACCTAATGACCCTATAGTGGCAGGAAAATTAGTTTGTTTTCCTAGCACTATAGTGCTCCTTTAATTATTTGCTTGGGTTGGGTGAGGGGAAATCATTTTGCAAATGATGACGATCTGTTGTCTGCTGCCTTTGCAAGCCCTCACCTCTTCCCCCAGCATAGACCTTCAGTCTGTTGCAGGTCATCGAGAAGTCTCTGTGCTGGAGGCATGAGTGCATGTTGCTTTCAAGTGAGCTGTAATACAGCTCACAGGGAAAGGGGAAGACAGCTGCACTCTAGCCCAGGCATGACACTTTCATTAGCTCTGTGGAGCCGTTTGAGTGACAGCCAGGGAGGTGTTCCTGTCTGCAATTATAAAAGTGTCGATTTGTATTGAAGCTTATTTAAACTGTAAAACAGATGACAGACTCCGGTCAGATAAGAACTCCAGCAATCTGAAATGCATTATGTGTCTGGAGTGTTCCTTAAATAGTAAGAATAATGGCTGGAAATAATTGTGGGGTGTTAATGAGAAAATAATATAGCACAGTGGAATTTCAGATGAAAATAGAAGGTTCAGGGAGGATAAATGGTGTAAATAAATGGATGATTCAAGAACGTTAACTATTCTAATAATATATTACAGATTTTACTGAACCACTCACTGAGCCACCAACGACAGCGATAATTGGCTATTTAAAGAGGGACTCCGGCAGGAGGGTTTTCAGGGCCCTTTTGAACAATGAGGAAGTACCACATTGAGATGGAACATGTTGGACCTATTTTAATATTGATTTTTTTTTATTTTATTGTAACACTTTCCTACATGGCTCACCACTGTAGTTTTTGAGAAAGAAGGGAGAAGATGCACTTTTAGAAATCAATTTACAAATTGTAACAGTATTACACTACACTAAGCTGTATCCCCATATTGTTTTTAAGTCTATTGGGTGACCAATTGTGGAGTTCTTCTGGGGAAGCTACCACCAATTACGGAAAAAGTTAAGTAAACAGTAATAACATTCTATTTTAATTTAACAGTCTATTCTTTGGGTGGTGGTCAGATTTTTGTTTTGGTAAAAAAATAAAATCAAAAAATAAATTACAATAAATATCACACTTTTCTTGCAGATGTGTCACAGCTGACCGTCCGCAAATGGTGTGTCTACCACGCACTTTGAAATTCACGGATGACAGGGATAACAATAGGACTACAAGTGCCCTGTGTTATATTTGGACTCTTTGAGCACCAATAGCCACTACAGCCTATTGCAGGGGGTTAAAGTGCAGGTTCAGTGAGGTCCCTCCAATTTTGGCAAACCTGGTGGGTTTCAGTGACACGAAAGCCCTAAGACAAGACTCCTTGCACCATAACCACAACAGGTTGTAAGTAATGGTTATTTCGCTTACAGTGTCTCTTTAAATGATACCACCAATGATAGAATTTGTAACCAGGTTTTTCTATGTAGTTATTGAAGATCTCTGGAGCCAGTGGAGAGTGCCTTTTTCACATTAATCAAGGAAAGTACTGCATGTTAGTGGGAGATGTCCCCCCTGGGGGTAAGTGGCAGACACATGGACCTTACCTGACACCTCCAGACAGTAAAAAGGCTTTTAGTTGTTGTGAGAGTTTCTCTCTGAAGTCAGAAAATATCTTCTCTTTGGAATCAGCAGGATCTGTAGACAACCCATATCTTTTATAAATAAAAAATAAAAATAAATAAAAAATTATTTATATATAAATACATATATTTAAAAAAAAGTTAGTTTGAATAAAATCATTAAAAGCAGCACAACATATCACACAGGCCACTGCCTGCCACTGAAAATGTCAGCTGTCTGTCACTGTAGCGCACTACATATCCCGGAACTCTTTGCGCCCCTTGCCATCACAGCTTCCGCATTTCTTGTTGTTGCAAGGACTCAGACAAAGTAAAGCGATCAGGACTACAAATCCCGACCTACCCCGCAACAAGCAGCCAATAACAATTCGCGGTCCTCCCAGACCCTTCATGATTCGTCGACAGAGAGGCGATCCCGTGATCTGATTGGTCCTGGCACTTGTCACTTTGGGATCAGTGTATACAGTGCAGATTTAGCATGATTAATACTAGCCATTGGTTTAAATGGAGGAAAAATATCACCCTCAATAATATGGAATGCTATTTATTGCCTGCAGCTGTATAGCCAAAATAAACCTTGTTTTATATAGGTAGATTCTGCATAATATAATAATAATAATTATTGCAATGTGAATATTAAGTTAATTCACTAGTACTTTCTAGAACAGTGTTTTTGTCATACAATTAAATATATACTCCCTTTTCTCATAATGTAAAAAGTATACCTTCCAGATATTCCAACAAAATTACTTTTTATGTGTCGACAGTCAAAACAGAGAAACACAATGTAGGAGGTTTTTTTTTTTTTTTAAGTTCTTAAAATGGACACTATAGTCACCCAGACCACTTCAGCTCAATGAAGTGGTCTGGGTGCCAGGTCCCCTTGATACCGGAGAAACTGACGGAAGCAAAGCACAGAGAGATGGACACAGGTTTCTTCAGGAAGGAGGAGATTCTTTATTGGATCACCGATCGGGACTCAGAGGGACTAATGTCACCAAAAATACAGCAAGTTCTGAGCCCTGAACAATAGTGCAGGCTCCCTATATAGGCACATAACTCCTCCCATATTAAGCTCCACCCGCACATTCTCTTGACCAATCATTACAAATAAGAATTAACTTCCTGCTTGACCGCATGGCTTGTCCAGCACAATGGAGGAGGGGAATACTACATCCTGTATTCTTGCACATGCTCCGTACACTACTGATCGTATCTTGCCTCGTGCAACCAACTGATCGATATGTCAGCATATGCACGTACACATGCCACGTGGTAATCTCGGCCTACTAAATTTATTTTTACCGAGATTCCACCACATTCCCCCCTTTGATGCCTCTTGATATTTTACAATTACTTGAGGCATCACTTAACCTTGGTTTGCATACACCACAAGTTACCTTTGAACCAGACCAGACTTATCCTATGATGTGAATCTTCAACACTCGTCTTCCTGCATTGGTTCTCCCTGATCTAGAGCCTTATATTTATAAATTGCCATTATCTGTGCAGCAGCCTTCCTCTCTGCTATATTTTCTATCAGGCTTTGCACAGACCTAACTACTAAGGGTATAAGACACGGCAGGAGTAGACACAACATTAAAATCAGTAGGACTCCACCTACCACTGCCTTAAGCCCTCCAAACCACTCATACCAGCTACCAAACCAACTACTTGGATTGTACCCTTTCCATACCTGAGTAGGCACATGCGCTAGTTTAACCATATGGCTAGTAAGCTCAGCTATTGCTTGCCCTTCGTCATCTATTTGAAGACAGCAATTGCTCAGGTTAAACTTCCCACATACACCTCCCTCTACTGCCAAAAGATAATCCAAGGCTAATCTATTTTGGTAAACTGCTGTCCTCATCCTGGTATTATGCTTCGCTAGAAGATTGAGCGCTTGTGATGTCTCGTTAGTAATGATCTCAACCACCGCCTGTAACCTTATAATGCGGTTGAGCATATAAATAGGGGTTCTATAACCAAAGGTACCATCCTCTGCCCACGTGGCTGGCCCATAATAATCTATAATACGCTGGGGAGGCCATTCATTATCTTCCCAGGCACCTATCTCTATGGGTCCCCTTTTCTTCCTATGATTCACATCATACACTTTAACACCTAAAGTCTCACCTGTTTCAATAGGCAACAAGAAGAAGGATGGTTTCAACATACCCAACACACATGCCCCTTCCCAGTCCTGTGGTAACTCCGAATAGGCCTTCTTACCACAGATCCAGTACAAATTCGCTGGGGCTCTCCAGTTAGATGTGATGGATAGATCAAACCATACGTCCTTTAAATTGGCATATCTTGCAAACGGGTTAGATGGTTCTGAGACATTTGAAGCCGACCACCAAGTTGTATTCTTTGTATCATCATCATAAGCTTTTGCCCTAGACAAGTTAATTCTCCTACAGAAGTATTATACATCATTCCTTTCCTCGCTATGCAAACATAACCTATGATGGAGGTCTTCAATCTCCACTCAGATTTACCTCTAACACTCATATGATAGTCGGCTTGTGTAGATATTAATTGGTCAACTGCCTCAGAACCGGACATTACCTCCTTTGCTTCCCAAGGCCATTGGTCTCCCATGTTAGTACCTCCACACACATAGCAGTTGGTAACATTAAGACTACCGGCAATACTTTCGGCTAAATCAATGAACAAGTTTTTAGCATTATGGGGCATTTTATTATCTATGCTCATCTCTTCATAAAAGGAATGGTATACTTGATGAGTTTGGGAGGTTACCGTATCAGTCTCTATCCCTATAAACAATATTGTTCCAGGGTCTAAACCCGTCCCATATATTTGAAACCCAAATAAATTACCATATTTATCTAAGAACTTGTCAGGGTTATTTATAAGTATATGGATTGGATTGCATTCCATAGACTTACAATATGGATCAGTAGGCAACTTAGTCACAATCATGTCCTTGTCTGCTGTCTGTCCCCAAGTCGCCCACCCCACACAAGACCAATATGGGCAGAAGTTATAATCTCTATTTGGGCATCTTGGACTTACATATTTATTTTTACTACTGGGACAAATATATTTATCGTTAGACCCATACGTCCTCTCCCATCTAAGATCCCCACATACATTCCACGGCTTTCTACCACTTGATATTGCTTTACACGCATCAAATAGCAGAGCACCTGAAGAATATACGGATTCTAATACCGTCTTATTAATTAGGGTCCCCTGAGGATCTCCATTTCTGAGAGTCAACCAAATTGTACGGGGTTGATACTCAGGACTGAAGCACTTAGGTTCTCCTACTCCTAAATGACACACACTATATTCTATATTTAAGTATCTACATCTTGATACATCTCCTTTACACTCATATTGCGAATGCCAAATTAGGGTCTGGGATATATGGTTACCTGTTCTTGTAGTCTTAATGCATACCTCACAGCTAGGAGTGTTGGTACCTCTACCTTCCTGAATATAAAAATACACATAAATAAACATTATTAAAAATACATCTTTCGTCGTCATCCTCAGTCTTCGTCCGTGCGAAGGCACCTCAGCTTCCAGGATGTAAGGGCTGCAGGGAATGGAGTTCTGCTCGTCTTCACAGGGGTCCCCTCAAGACTTTCCCTGACTTATACACTCGTTGGTGAGTGGACAGGCTTTATTATGGCCTTCTCACTCACTTACCAAGTCTCTGAAACAATAAAATTTGTAATCCACAAGGTTCCTCGTCACTCCGACTGAGTCGTGCGTTTTAACCGGATCTTGCAGGGATTCTCTGGATCTGCTGTAACTTGCCAAGAATCGGCTGCTGCTGGTTTAACCCTGGAGTGATGTATCCACGGAGTCACTTCGGCTACTTTTATCGCTGTAGGGGTAGACAAAAGAACAACATAAGGACCTCTCCACTTGGGCCCTAACGGCACATTATTCCACTCTTTAATCCACACTTGGTCGCCTGGGTGGTAACTATGAATTGGGGGATAAATATTCACAGGTAATCTATCTTGCACCCATTTCTGTACCTCCTCCATAGTCTTACCCAACTCTACAACCTGCTGCCGGGTAATTCCTTCTCCCAACTGACTCAAATCCCCCCTTAAGTTACCAAGAACGGGAGGTGGTCGCCCGTACATGATTTCAAAAGGAGAGAGGCCCATCCTTCTGGTAGGTGTACTACGGATTCGCAATAGAGCTATGGGCAAGAGAACGCTCCACTTAAGTTGGGTTTCCTGACACATTTTAGCCAACTGATTCTTAATAGTTCTATTCATTCTCTCTACCTTACCAGAACTCTGGGGTCTATATGCCGTATGAAGCCTCCACTTTATACCAAGCATATGAGTCAATTGTTGTAGGCACCGATGAACAAAAGCTGGACCATTGTCCGATCCTATAGAGCAGGGTAGTCCATATCGGGGTATTATTTCTCGTAGCAGGAATCTCACGACTTCTCCTGCTTTCTCTGTACGAGTAGGACATGCTTCTACCCAGCCTGAATAGGTGCACACCACTACCAGCAGGTAGCGATGTCCACCCGATTTAGGCATCACCGTATAGTCAATTTGTAAATCGGACATGGGAAGTCCCCCCATAAA
>OW240917.1:239240742-239343140 GCA_933207985.1 Pelobates cultripes
GCTCTTTAGTAAGACCGTTTGATCTGGTTAGTCAGGCGGGGTCCTGTGTAAATAACCCTAGCCGGACACCGGTGTCTTGTCTAGACTAGCGTTCTAGGGTGTATATTACGTTCGCTAGGTCGGAGGGACCGGGAGACTAAGCGGCGCCTGTGTAAATTCGGTTCGCTAGCTCTCAACCTATCTTGGCTAAGTGGGAAGGCGTGTAAATTTGGAACCCACTAGACTTTTGATAGAGTAAATAGACTAGAAGGGCAATTTTGTAAATTTCGCCCTCTAGTTCGCTATATGTGGTGTTTAGGCAGTGTGGCTAACCAAAACGGGTGTATATAGTTTTAGGTAGTCCATTCAAGGTACTGGCCAATAGTTTAGTTGGGATTGTAAATGTGTTAAAGATTGTTAGTAAAGTGTATATCTTGTTAGATAGCGCGAGCTCAGCCGTCTAGCGCGAGTGTTAATAGTGTGTTGCTGTATCATAGTGCACGGTACCATAACCCTGTATATTTACTGACACTGTATATAAGTACTAATCATTGTCGTCTATTGCATGTTTAACACCGTAACCACTAATAATTGTATTGTAACCTTAAATTGTGCTTTGACCTATGCTAACCGTACTGTAACCGATACTAGTAAAAGATGATGTTACTGGGGTGTGTTATAGACGGGTAATTCATATATAGAGAATTATAGCGTGGGTGACTGTATAGTTTCGCCAAAGGGCATAATATTGATTATTTAGTGACTGGTGTAACAACTGTGTGTGTACGGGAATTCCCTGAGTGATTATTGTGTTATTGTGTACGTTTCACTCGGTAACTGTACCACGTGGTGCTGTTGCCAGAGGAAACGGGTGTGACTGTTGAATAAGAACGCGTGCATAGTATTCGTTGTCAACGGCGTTCCATTGATAAGTATGGGCGCGTCAGAGTCAACGATTTCGGATCCCTTAGGTTGTATGGTAAAGAATTTTAAAAAGGGATTCAAAACATGTGATTTTGGGGTTAAAATGTCTACTGTACGTTTGGTCACTTTGTGCACTAGGGAGTGGCCTACTTTGGTTGCGGCATGGCCGCCGCGTGGCAGTTTGGATCCAACCCTGGTACAGCGTGTACACGTGGCTGTATCAGGTAGGCCTGAACTTTACGGACAGTTTCCATACATTGATTGTTGGGGCAGGCCGTAAACGACTCGCCAAAATGGATCCGGATATGCCACGAGGAGCAATGTCGCCTCATGGTGGCCAGGACTTGTTTGTCCACTAGGACTGGTGTTAGGCCCATTTTGGACACGCCCCCTGAGTCCGAGATCCCTTTGCCGCCCCTTACTTTCCTTTAAGAGGAAGTGACGCGAATGCAGGAAGCTCTGCACCCCTTCCCCTATTGCCCCCATCCACTTCCGCTTCCTCCTCCAGTACAGAATCCACCCCCCCTCGTATTAAAACTCCCCTTCCGGAACCAGGACCAACCCCCATTAGATCTGAATATCCTGATTTGGCGCCACTTCAAACTTCCGGTCAAGCTTCTTCTAGCTCGGCTCGGAGTATACTATTCACTAACTTTTCCCAAAATCAAGTTCCCACATCCTCATGCCCTATTACCTCTCGACCGGAACCTTTAACTGACGCCCCTCCACGTAGCCCCATACTAACCCGACAACTGACCGGTACCCAACAATTAAAACATTATCAGATGCCTCTTCGTCTGAATCCTGGGTCAGCCTATATCGATGCCGCAGGTCAAATGGCACATGCTGACCCAGTCTTCGTATATGTCCCGTTCACGACTACCGATCTCTTGAATTGGAAGACCCACAATTCCTCGTACACTGAGAAACCACAAGCTATGACCGATCTGTTCACCTCGATAGTTCAGACACATAACCCGACATGGGCTGATTGCCAGCAGTTATTAATGACATTGTTCAATAATGAGGAAAGGACAAGGATTAACCAAGCGGCCATTAAGGCGCTAGAGGAGAGAGCCCGTGCTTTAAATCAAGCCAATCCGGCAGCATGGGCCGCAACACATTACCCTAACACCGATCCTGGCTGGAATGTAAATGGCGCAGATATGGCTCAACTTAAAGCCTATAGAGATGCTATAATTGCTGGCATGAAAGCCGGAGGGAAGAAAGCTATTAACATGTCGAAGACAGTTGAAGTGATTCAGAAAAGTGATGAAGCGCCCAGTGTCTTTTATGACCGATTATTGGAGGCATACCGCTTGTATACCCCCTTTAATCCGGAAGACGCTGATAATTCCCGAATGGTAAACTCCGCCTTTGTCAGCCAAGCTTACGGAGATATTAAGCGCAAGCTACAGAAATTAGAAGGGTTTGCAGGTATGTCTATCACCCAACTAATGGAAGTAGCGAACAAAGTATATATGAATAGGGAAACAGAAAGTAAGAAAGAGGAAGAGCGCAAGATGCGTAGAAAGGCAGATATGCTAGCGGTAGCGATCGCAGGCGTAGATAGACGGGGCCCAGATAGAAGCGATGGTAGATGGAATAGGGAGCCTTTGAGTAGGAATCAGTGCGCGTACTGTAAGGAAGAAGGGCATTGGAGGAACGAGTGTCCGCAAAGAGAGCAGTATGAGAGAGACTTACCCAGGGCAGGTTACGGAAACTTTAGAGGCAGAGCGAGAGGTAGAGGAGGCCCCGGAGGGAGTAATGGTAATAGAGGGAGTAATGGGAACAGAGGAAGTGTAAGGGAAGATAGGTACTATCCAGCAGCGCAAAGGTCCCGCGATAGAGAAGGTAGGGACTTTGTGGGATTGGCTGACACGGTCATGGAGGACTATTGATACCGACCGGGCTCCATCCCCTTGGTCGAGCGGAGCCTATGGTCGATGTATCAATAGGGGGAAAAAGGAGTGCGTTCATGATCGACACTGGTGCTGAACATTCGGTGGTGACTAATCAAGTTGCTCCTCCATCTGGAAGAACTATTACTGTAATAGGAGCAACTGGAAGAAGTGCTGAAAAACCGGTTCTTAAAAGTCGACTCTGTACATTGGGAGGCCACGTAGTAAAACATCAATTCCTTTATATGCCTGAGTGTCCAGTCCAATTGCTGGGGCGTGATATGCTATCCAAATTACAAGCGCAGATTACGTTCCTACCAAATGGAACAACATCCTTAAAGTTTAATGGACCCTCAGGTATTATGACATTGTCTGTACCAAAGGAAGAAGAGTGGCGACTTTATACAGTATTGACTAGCCAAAACCCGAGGAGTGATGAATCCTTATTTAATATACCAGGAGTTTGGGCAGAGAACAACCCACCAGGACTGGCCCGCAATATTCCACCTATTAAAATCAAACTAAAACTTGGGGTTTATCCAGTAAGCCTGAGACAATATCATATTCCGCAGAAGGCTAAGAAGAACATCCAATCTTATCTGGATAAGTTCATACGGTATGGTATCCTAAAATTCTGTACTTCCCCCTGGAACACCCCATTGCTGCCTGTTCAAAAGCCCGGTACAGATGAGTATCGACCTGTGCAGGACTTGAGAGCAGTCAATGATGCGGTTGTTAGTATACATCCAGTCGTGCCCAATCCATATAACCTGCTTGCTTTAATTCCGGGCGGGGCTACTTACTTTACAGTCTTAGATCTCAAAGATGCCTTCTTTTGCCTCCGAATTGCCGCAGAAAGCCAATGTATCTTCGCTTTCCAATGGGAAAATGCTGTAACGGGCTCGAAACGCCAAATGACCTGGACAAGATTGCCCCAGGGGTTTAAAAATTCACCTACCCTATTTGGTTCAGCTCTAAGTCAAGATCTACTAGATTTCGAGTCTATCCCAGGAGAGTGTGTATTATTACAATATATAGATGACTTGTTGATAGCAGCAGTTACAAAGGAAGTATGTCAGCAAGCAACGCACGATCTACTACACATTCTCTGGAAGGCAGGATACAAGGTGTCAAGAAGGAAGGCTCAGTTGTGTTTGCCAACTGTCAAATATCTGGGATTCCATATCTCTGAAGGTCAAAGAATTATGGGGCCAGAGAGAAAAGAAGCTGTGTGCCAAATACCGATACCCAGGAATAGAAGACAAGTGCGAGAATTCTTGGGGGCAGCAGGCTTCTGTAGGATATGGATTCCCAGCTACGCGATACTGGCAAAACCTCTGTATGCAGCTATCAAAGGTACAGAGCACGACCCCTTCTTATGGACTCAAGAACAGCAAGCGGCATTCGAAGATGTGAAGAGGGCTTTGATGAGTGCCCCAGCATTAGGTCTACCTGACCACACACGGCCATTCTACCTGTATGTACATGAGCAAAGAAGAATGGCTGTGGGAGTATTGACACAGTACTTGGGATCATGGCAAAGACCTGTTGCCTACATGTCTAAGCAACTGGATGCAGTGGCCAGCGGACTTCCACCTTGTCTAAGAGCTGTAGCTGCAGCCGCCCTGCTAGTAGCTGAAGCCGATAAACTCACTCTGGGTCAAGAACTTTATGTACGAGTTCCACATGCAGTACAGACGTTGTTGGATTACAAAGGAAATCATTGGTTTAGTAACAGCCGTATGACCAAGTATCAAGCAATGTTGTGTGAAAACCCAAGAGTGCATTTAGAGACTGTAAATACCTTAAATCCAGCTACCCTTTTGCCACAACCTACTGAAAGTCAACATGATTGTTTGGAAGTAATGGATGAAGTATTTTCAAGTAGACCAGATCTTCGTGATTTTCCCATCCAGAACCCTGATGTTCAATATTACACCGACGGCAGTAGTTATGTAAAAGAAGGGATCCGCTATGCAGGATATGCAGTAACAACGATAGACAAGGTGATAGAAGCTCGGCCACTGGCAAAAGGAACATCAGCACAAAAGGCAGAATTGATAGCACTGACACGAGCGTTACAATTGGCTGAAGGTTTAAGAGTGAACATCTACACGGACTCCAAGTATGCGTTTTTAACCACTCATGCCCACGGAGCTTTGTATAAAGAAAGAGGACTATTGAATTCAGAAGGCAAAGAAATCAAATACGCAGCTGAGATCCTACAACTATTGGAAGCAGTGTGGGAGCCGAAAGAAGTCGGTATTATACATTGTCGGGCGCATCTGAGAGGAGATGGTGATGTAACCAAAGGGAATCGGATGGCAGATAGTGCAGCTAAGCGTGCTGCTGAATCAGGAAGACAGGAATATGTGGGGCATATAGCTGCTCTTATACCAACTCCACTGTCTCAATGGACTCCAATTTATACAGCTCAAGAAGAGGAGTGGTTAAGGACTGAACCTGGAAAGTATTTGGAGAACAAATGGTATCAGTTAGAAGATGGAAGAATAGTTATTCCAGCATCACTAGCGGTAGAAATTGTCCAAAACTATCATAACGGGACACATTCTGGGAGAGACAGTACAGAAGAATCTCTCAGAAAACATTTCTACATACCAAGATTGTCCAACTTGACTCAGGCCATTGTACGTAGATGTGTAACGTGTGCTAAAAATAATGCAAGACAAGGACCAGTAAAGCCACCAGGAGTCCAGTTTATGGGGGACTTCCCATGTCCGATTTACAAATTGACTATACAGTGATGCCTAAATCGGGTGGACATCGCTACCTGCTGGTAGTGGTGTGCACCTATTCAGGCTGGGTAGAAGCATGTCCTACTCGTACAGAGAAAGCAGGAGAAGTCGTGAGATTCCTGCTACGAGAAATAATACCCCGATATGGACTACCCTGCTCTATAGGATCGGACAATGGTCCAGCTTTTGTTCATCAGTGCCTACAACAATTGACTCATATGCTTGGTATAAAGTGGAGGCTTCATACGGCATATAGACCCCAGAGTTCTGGTAAGGTAGAGAGAATGAATAGAACTATTAAGAATCAGTTGGCTAAAATGTGTCAGGAAACCCAACTTAAGTGGAACGTTCTCTTGCCCATAGCTCTATTGCGAATCCGTAGTACACCTACCAGAAGGATGGGCCTCTCTCCTTTTGAAATCATGTACGGGCGACCACCTCCCGTGCTTGGTAACTTAAGGGGGGATTTGAGTCAGTTGGGAGAAGGAATTACCCGGCAGCAGGTTGTAGAGTTGGTTAAGACTATGGAGGAGGTACAGAAATGGGTACAAGATAGATTACCTGTGAATATTTATCCCCCAATTCATAGTTACCACCCAGGCGACCAAGTGTGGATTAAAGAGTGGAATAATGTGCCGTTAGGGCCCAAGTGGAGAGGTCCTTATGTTGTTCTTCTGTCTACCCCTACAGCGATAAAAGTAGCCGAAGTGGCTCCGTGGATACATCACTCCAGGGTTAAACCAGCAGCAGCCGATTCCTGGCAAGTTACAGCAAATCCAGAGAATCCCTGCAAGATCCGGTTAAAACGCACGACTCAGTCGGAGTGACGAGGAACCTTGTGGATTACAAATTTTATTGTTTCAGAGACTTGGTAAGTGAGTGAGAAGGCCATAATAAAGCCTGTCCACTCACCAACGAGTGTATAAGTCAGGGAAAGTCTTGAGGGGACCCCTGTGAAGACGAGCAGAACTCCATTCCCTGCAGTCCTTACATCCTGGAAGCTGAGGTGCCTTCGCACGGACGAAGACTGAGGATGACGACGAAAGATGTATTTTTAATAATGTTTATTTATGTGTATTTTTATATTCAGGAAGGTAGAGGTACCAACACTCCTAGCTGTGAGGTATGCATTAAGACTACAAGAACAGGTAACCATATATCCCAGACCCTAATTTGGCATTCGCAATATGAGTGTAAAGGAGATGTATCAAGATGTAGATACTTAAATATAGAATATAGTGTGTGTCATTTAGGAGTAGGAGAACCTAAGTGCTTCAGTCCTGAGTATCAACCACGTACAATTTGGTTGACTCTCAGAAATGGAGATTCTCAGGGGACCCTAATTAATAAAACGGTATTAAAATCCGTATATTCTTCAGGTGCTCTGCTATTTGATGCGTGTAAAGCAATATCAAGTGGTAGAAAGCCGTGGAATGTATGTGGGGATCTTAGATGGGAGAGGACGTATGGGTCTAACGATAAATATATTTGTCCCAGTAGTAAAAATAAATATGTAAGTCCAAGATGCCCAAATAGAGATTATAACTTCTGCCCATATTGGTCTTGTGTGGGGTGGGCGACTTGGGGACAGACAGCAGACAAGGACATGATTGTGACTAAGTTGCCTACTGATCCATATTGTAAGTCTATGGAATGCAATCCAATCCATATACTTATAAATAACCCTGACAAGTTCTTAGATAAATATGGTAATTTATTTGGGTTTCAAATATATGGGACGGGTTTAGACCCTGGGACAATATTGTTTATAGGGATAGAGACTGATACGGTAACCTCCCAAACTCATCAAGTATACCATTCCTTTTATGAAGAGATGAGCATAGATAATAAGATCCCCCATAATGCTAAAAACTTGTTCATTGATTTAGCCGAGAGTATTGCCGGTAGTCTTAATGTTACCAACTGCTATGTGTGTGGAGGTACTAACATGGGAGACCAATGGCCTTGGGAAGCAAAGGAGGTAATGTCCGGTTCTGAGGCAGTTGACCAATTAATATCTACACAAGCCGACTATCATATGAGTGTTAGAGGTAAATCTGAGTGGAGATTGAAGACCTCCATCATAGGTTATGTTTGCATAGCGAGGAAAGGAATGATGTATAATACTTCTGTAGGAGAATTAACTTATATATACAGGAGGACCTAGGTGGAGAGGAGGATAAACCCCGTCCTCACTCAAGGTCAACCTAAAAAGGAATCCCCATCCTAGTTTTAATGCTTGAGAAAATATGATATAATAAAACTTAACCTTTATTAATAGTAGATAAAACTATGTAAATACATAGAACAAAAAAAGAAAAATAATGTGTGGAGTGCCACCACAATAACTGTGAGTATGGACAGTAAAAATAATAATAATAATGGTAATAATACGTAGCGATGTCCTTTAGAATCACTTCTAGATAGAAATCTAGCAAGAGACCAGGAGCCAAATTGGATAAATAATGGGAAGGGGAAGGAGAGAGGAAATAGAACAATACTGTGTGATGCTAATAGAGACAACAAAGTGATACTAGATGGCAAGTAATAACAGAGTATCAAGTGCAATAAAAGCTAAATAGCACTATATGCCAGTAAAGTCTTATGATGTGAAGGAAATGGATAGTGTGGCTAAGAAAAGCACTGTAATATGGAGGGAAGATAAGAAAAGAGAGAGATCCACTACATGGATCAAATAAACCAAACGGCTACCCTCCTCCAGATTCCCCCAAAAGACCCCTCCGCTGGTAGCTGGAACCCAGATAGCGATCACTAGTAGTAGCCTGCCGTGGCAGACTACAAGCTATGCTGCCTCTCAAATTCCCCCCAATCCCTTGTATGCGGCAAAACTGCTGAAACCAAAGTGCTCGTGCTGGCTCTAAGCTAAACTCTCTCGTGGCAAACTCCAGACTAAACTACCTAACGCGCGTTTCAGCGCTTCCAATGCGCCTTCGTCAGAGGTAAAGCAGCAGTCTGTCCCCCGCCCGGCCCTTAAATAGGTATGCCGGGTCCGTTCAGATTGTGTAGGCGTGTCAAACTTCTCGCGCCCAAACAGAGTTAGAACAAGCACCTCCCCCATATGTGAATGATTGATCGAACATGCTAATGTTCCCATTAGGGAACTCTCAACTAAACGTTGAGCTGGTCATTAGTAAAATATAAATGTAGAACAATATATACAGTCTGAAGATGGTTCATTATAGTACTTTCAGATAGATTAACCAATAAAATAAAGAAAACTATTTTCAAGAATTGTGTGCTTACAAAGTAAACAATTATAAAGGAAAAATGTATATACTGGCACATAAAGAGCTGTAGATCCTAATCATTCATGGTGGGATGGCATATTGTTTGACAATAATATTTGCAAGAACTATTGACAACGTTACACATATTAATATTATAAAGGGGGCAAGACTTTGCAATCTTTTTAAATCAACAAATAAAAGTATTTACAAGTAATCATATATGTATGTATAGTATGTATATAATAATGATGCATTAGTAAAGATGTTTATATATTCACTGTGAAAACTCATTATTCAATGTAGGGAGTAAACGTAAACCCTTCATTTAATCCATTAGGGGCCAATGTATTAAATTTGTAGATCCAGAAACACTCCCTTTTGAGGAGGGTGCGATCCAAGTCACCTCCTCTGCGACCCAATTGTACCTTTTCGATACCTGCAAATTTAATCCCTCGTGTGTCACCATGGTGATCATTTCGGATGTGTCTAGAAACTGGGGTATCTCTAAAGTTTCTGACAGAGTGTATGTGTTCCATGACACGTCTCTTAAAGGGGCGGATGGTTTTCCCCACATATCTCAGGCCACATGCACATGTCAGTAAGTATATGATACCTTTCGTATTACAATTAAAAAATAGAATTAACTTGTCTAGGGCAAAAAGCTTATGATGATGATACAAAGAATACAACTTGGTGGTCGGCTTCAAATGTCTCAGAACCATCTAACCCGTTTGCAAGATATGCCAATTTAAAGGACGTATGGTTTGATCTATCCATCACATCTAACTGGAGAGCCCCAGCGAATTTGTACTGGATCTGTGGTAAGAAGGCCTATTCGGAGTTACCACAGGACTGGGAAGGGGCATGTGTGTTGGGTATGTTAAAACCATCCTTCTTCTTGTTGCCTATTGAAACAGGTGAGACTTTAGGTGTTAAAGTGTATGATGTGAATCATAGGAAGAAAAGGGGACCCATAGAGATAGGTGCCTGGGAAGATAATGAATGGCCTCCCCAGCGTATTATAGATTATTATGGGCCAGCCACGTGGGCAGAGGATGGTACCTTTGGTTATAGAACCCCTATTTATATGCTCAACCGCATTATAAGGTTACAGGCGGTGGTTGAGATCATTACTAACGAGACATCACAAGCGCTCAATCTTCTAGCGAAGCATAATACCAGGATGAGGACAGCAGTTTACCAAAATAGATTAGCCTTGGATTATCTTTTGGCAGTAGAGGGAGGTGTATGTGGGAAGTTTAACCTGAGCAATTGCTGTCTTCAAATAGATGACGAAGGGCAAGCAATAGCTGAGCTTACTAGCCATATGGTTAAACTAGCGCATGTGCCTACTCAGGTATGGAAAGGGTACAATCCAAGTAGTTGGTTTGGTAGCTGGTATGAGTGGTTTGGAGGGCTTAAGGCAGTGGTAGGTGGAGTCCTACTGATTTTAATGTTGTGTCTACTCCTGCCGTGTCTTATACCCTTAGTAGTTAGGTCTGTGCAAAGCCTGATAGAAAATATAGCAGAGAGGAAGGCTGCTGCACAGATAATGGCAATTTATAAATATAAGGCTCTAGATCAGGGAGAACCAATGCAGGAAGACGAGTGTTGAAGATTCACATCATAGGATAAGTCTGGTCTGGTTCAAAGGTAACTTGTGGTGTATGCAAACCAAGGTTAAGTGATGCCTCAAGTAATTGTAAAATATCAAGAGGCATCAAAGGGGGGAATGTGGTGGAATCTCGGTAAAAATAAATTTAGTAGGCCGAGATTACCACGTGGCATGTGTACGTGCATATGCTGACGTATCGATCAGTTGGTTGCACGAGGCAAGATACGATCAGTAGTGTACGGAGCATGTGCAAGAATACAGGATGTAGTATTCCCCTCCTCCATTGTGCTGGACAAGCCATGCGGTCAAGCAGGAAGTTAATTCTTATTTGTAATGATTGGTCAAGAGAATGTGCGGGTGGAGCTTAATATGGGAGGAGTTATGTGCCTATATAGGGAGCCTGCACTATTGTTCAGGGCTCAGAACTTGCTGTATTTTTGGTGACATTAGTCCCTCTGAGTCCCGATCGGTGATCCAATAAAGAATCTCTTCCTTCCTGAAGAAACCTGTGTCCATCTCTCTGTGCTTTGCTTCCGTCAGTTTCTCCGGTATCAATTCCGCTCCACTCAGGAGCTTACGTCGGCGGGGGAGGAGAGGTCACCGGCGCTGGTTTATGGTAAGCTGCTGAAGGGATTTTAACCCCTTCATCGCCATGGGAGGGGGAACCTCAGGGCACTATAGTGTCAGGAAAACGGGTTTGTTTTCCTGACACTATAGTGATCTTTTAAATTTATATTGGCATAAGCTCATCGTGTATGTCCTATATTGTCAATATTTTTTAAATATTGGTTCTATTGAGCTGAAATTAGTATTGTAACTATCTAGATAGACTATTTCGGTTTCCTGTCCATATCTTCAATTTCGAAACTCATTATAATATAATAAAATGTATTATTAACAACAAGGTACATTATATATATGGCTTACTTATAATGGCACTATACGTCCAGTCCAATATATCATTCTTGGTAATTGTCGGGGTAGAATTTGGTTTTATTTCATTGTAGCGTTTTAATCAAGTTGTGTCTTTATTAGTGGGTTCCTAAACACATTTATTTTACAGCATAGTGAAGTACTCTCCTATGTAGGGTTGCCGATTTGGAAATATACAGTAATACACAGTCAAATTACTGTCACATAAAGCATTTCGATAGACGATCACATTTTCTGTTTCTTTGTCACAACATTAAAATCACTGACAAGTGAATTGACTAACATTGATTATATCTTTACAATGACACCTGTCAAGGGGTTGGATATTATTAGGCAGCAAGTGAAAAGTCAGTTCTTGAATTTTATATGCTATATAGGACCCTTTGCCTGGGATGCCCCTGCGGAGTTTGGGAGGGATGTAGCCACTGACCCCACACTACAGGTATACAGGGGCCGAGTTAGCTCTTGTCAGGCTGGGTTGGAGGTTGAACGGTTTTCCTAGAATCATGGGTTGCTGTACCAAGAGGCTGAAAAGATAGTGGCCATGTCCATACAGATCTCGCCAGCTCATAGTGCCCCAGTAATATAGGACAGAGCTGATGAAGATGCCCACAACATATCCCTGTCCGGGCACTTGGGAGTTAGCCGCACAAAGTACTGGCTCAACCAAAACCTTTTCTGGCCAGGTATTTCCAGGGACATCTGACAGTACTGCTAAACCTGCAATGTCTGTGAGAGTGTAGGAAAGTAGGGAGATCACCACAAGGCGAAGCACCATCCTCTGCACATTATTGAGTAACCGTTCGGCCGGGTGGTCGTAGGCTTAATAGGAACCTTAGACATACCTAGTCCCTTCAGTAAGGAATACATATTAACCGTTGTAGACTATGCGACCAGATACCCAGAGGCAGTGACCAATATCTACACTGAAAGTGTAACGGAGGCCCTGATGCAAATGTTCTCCCAAATAGCGTTTCCCCGGGAGATAGTATCAGATCAGGGCACCCAGTTCACCACTGAGGTCACCCACCAACTTTGGAGGCTCTGCAGAATTAAGCCCATCTAGAGCTCCACTTATCACCCCCAGACCAAGGGCCTCTGCGAATGATTCAATGGGATATTCTAGCTAATGCTCCAGACGTTCATGGCCACAAGATATAATTGGGAACGATTCCTACTGCACCTCCTGTTCACTTACCGGGAGGTGCCGCAGGAATCAACCAGGTTCTTCCCATTAGAACTACTTTTCAGGTGGAGGGTAAGGGGGCCTATAGATCTGATTAGGGAACACTGTGAGGGGGAAGTCAGTCAGGACGGTACCCCAACCGTTCCCTATGTGCTGTAGTTCCATGACCGCCTGAAGGAGCTGACCCAGGCAGTGCAGAGTAACATATAGGCGGCACAGGGACGCCAGCATAGATGGTACGATAGGGAAGCCTATCCACATATATATGCTCAAACTCTACCACGAAAGAAAGGAGGAAGTGGCAGCTATCTGCACCCCTCCCTCCGAAGATTTTGAGAACCTTCCCCTACCGGACCACCTAGAGAAAAGCGATCAGACAGGTTCCTTAGAGGTCTAAATATGAAAGCGGCTGGGTGCACAAGAGCATACAGCAGCTGTTGGCGGCCAAGGGGGCCACATTCTCCAATGTACCTGGGTACACTACCTTGGCGACACACTGAGTAGAGACCCCTGGGCAGCTATCCCTCCGTCAGCCACTGTACCATATCCCGGAGTCTGTCAGGGAGGGGATGAGAAAGGAGATGCTCCGACTGGGGATTATTAAAGCGTCCGAAAGCCCCTAGGCTTCCCTAGTAGTTCTATTGCCAAAGCAGGACGGAATGACCTGCTTCTGCGTACACTACCGGAAGGCTGAACGATACGACTGTGAGATGCTTATTCTATGCCCTGAATAGACAAATTCTTGGACCTAATGGACTGGGGATAGTACCTCACTACAATAGATTTGTGTAAGGGGTACTGGCAGATTTCCCTAACCGAGGATGCCATCCCTAAGTAGGCATTTGTCACCCTTTTTGGCCTGTAGCAATTTTGGGTTATGCCGTTTGGCATGCAAAACGCTCCGGCCATGTTTCAGCGGATGGTAGACAAGTTCCTAGAAGGCCTCTAGGATTATGCTTGCGTGTACCTTGACAACATCGCAATCTTCAGGGACAACTGGCAGGAACACTTGGTCCACATAGGGGCAGTACTAGACAGGATACGGGGAGCTGGCCTAACTCAAGCCCAGCAAATGGTCGAGGTCAAGTACCTGGAACACCGGGTTGGTTGTGGGAAGCAAAAACCTAAACCAGCTAAAATTGAGGCAGTAGCCCACTCACAAACTCCCAGAAAGAAAACCTAAATCATGCCTTTCCAGGGACAGCAGGGTATTACAGAAAATTCGTCCCGAATTATAGCGCCCTAGCTAAGCCCCTCACCAACCTGACCCGTAAGAAGCTACAGCATCAAGTAGTATGGGAACCAGAGTGTGAGCATTTATTCCAGCAACTGAAAATGGCCCTCATGAATGCCCCTGTCCTGGCAGCCCCCAATACAACTAAATGCTTTCTTGTCCACACCTTGAGAACACCCGGTAGCTTACCTCAGCCGAAAACGTCTACCCAGGAAGATGAGCTATGCCACCATCGAGAAAGAATGCCTTGTGGTGGTGTGGGCCTTTAAGAAATTACAGCTTTATCTCTACGGATAGCAGTTTACTTTACTCACTGATCACAACCCGTCGGTGTGGCGGAACTGAGTGGCTGGGGACAATGTCTGGTTGCTGTGCTGTGTGGGCTTGTATGCTTTGTATGGAGACCCCATACTGGTGGTCCATATATAAAAGAGTGCATTGTTTACAATAAAATCACTTATACTTCCAGAATCATGTATCGTCTGATTAATAGGATCAGAGAGCTATATTCACTGAACAGGGCTTCTTCCAGGTAAAATGGGATTCCAGCAGAGATATCCAGCCGGGATATAGGAGCTCTGCTACACCCTATGCAAGAGCTTCCTTTCTACCACCTTAAAACTATTCTGTTCTCCCCTTGGTAAATATTTATATTGATGACCAATAGCATCTCTTGCTAGTGGCGACTATTACTGGCAGTTTGAAGGCAATTTCCGAATTCTAGTTAATTTTTTTTTTTTTTACTACACCTGAAGTAGAAAGGTGCAGCTTTAGGAGACGTGACTTAACATGGTTATCACCTGTTGCCAGGTTTCAAAAACTGATGTGAATACAGAGTTGCTTGTAGTAATAATATAGGAACCAATCAGAACTGGGCGTTTTCAAGAGCCGTTTAAAAAGGGTGAGGCTAAATTATAGCTGGGTGTGGTGGTGTAGTCACTGAGCATATGGCAGGCTTTGTGATGTGAGAATGATGGCTGGTTATAATTGAGGGGTGTTAATGATGTAAGAATATAGCACAGTGAAATTACAGATAGAAACAGAAGGTTCAGGGAAGGTAAAAAAATTTAAACAAATGGATGATTAAAGAACGTTAACTATTCTAATAATATCACAGATTTTAGTGAGCATGCTCATGTTAAATAATTTTTTATCCTGTAGGATGTATCTTTTATAATTGAGCAAAATGAATGATTCATCATAATGGAGGCAAATGAATGTTGTGGTAAATTTTATGCACTATACACCTGTATGACTAGCAAATGTATATTGGTAAAAAAAAAAAATAATAATAAAGTACACACATCATGACACTTTTTATTTTAGCAGACATGCAAAAATCACACATTTACAGACATGGACAGTATGGCCGTGTGAAGTGTGAAATGTGAAACAAAATACAGATTAAAGAACCACGCACACACAAAAATACAGTTTTAAAGTGAAACTCCACTGCCAAAATGGGCAGAAAACAATGAAATCACTTTTTAGTAGAAATACCCCCAATGTATACATGCATGCATTTTTTATGCATATCTTAAAAAGGCTTGCAAAGGCTACAGATGTTACGAACTGCCTTAGCAAGCCCTACCCTTTTTTCTGCAACAAAAGATTTTCAGTCTCTTGACAGGGAAATAACCCGTTATAGCACTGAGCTGGTGCCCTTGTGCATGCGCATGTCTAAAGTCTGGAGGAGCTGATCTAAGGACTGTGTGGGAGGAGGCAGGAGAGCTCAAGTACAGCGCTCTTGCCACCGCTGTTAGTTTATGGGCGCTAACGAGAGGAGGCAGCAAACCTCCGGGGAACTGTTCCGTAGTTAATTTATAAGAGTACTGAGTTTAGGATAGGATACTAATTCAAGTTAGTAGTGCTTTCCCCCTGCCCCCCAAGAGGGCTGGAGTAACCCTTTACATTTTAGAGCATTCCATTAATCCAGTATAAATGTATTGCAAATATATATTATTTTAAATATTTATGAGCAAAAACACAATTCAAAAAATAAAGTCCCATAGCTAACAGTGCTTTTATGTATTTATTAAGAATGCATAAAATAAAACTACTCTATATCAAATAAAGGGGACACTGCTACGCAAAACCTTTTCAAATTTTACTTTCCTGTGGTCACCTAAGGGACATTTGAAGTGTGGGGCAGGTGCTCAACTCTAAAGGAATTTTGTCTGGTCTCAAAGCATACACAGAAAAAAGGGAAATTTGGGGGCACACCAAAAACATGGAAACTTAGGTGGCATTAAGGGATGTAGTGTGCATTTGTATAAGGAGATTGGGGAAATGGGGTACAGTGTGTTCGTTTTGGAGTTAATGTCTTTATCGTGTTTATTTAAGGTGATAAGGCCATAGTGTGTTTATTTGAGGGGATACGGTCATAGTGTGTTGGGAGGGGGTAATGTCTGTAGTGTGTTTATTTGAGGGGACACGGTCATAGTGTGTTGGGGGGAAAGTCTGCAGTGTGTTTATTTGAGGGGAAACGGTCATAATGTGTTTGGGGGGGTAGTGTCTGTAGTGTGTTTGAGTGGATACAGTCATAGTGTGTTGGGGGAAATGTCTGTAGTGTGTTTATTTGAGGGGACACGGTCATAGTGTGTTTATTTGAGGGGAAATTGTCCTAATGTGTTTGGGGGGGTAATGTCTGTAGTGTGTTTGAGGGGACACAGTCATATTGTGTTTTGAGGGGGTAATGTCTGTAGTGTGTTTATTTGATGTAACAGGAGTATAGGTTTTTTTTTTGGGGGGGGGAGGTTATGTATGTAGTGTGTTTATTTGAGGGGGCACGGCCGTAGTGTGTTTTTTTTGGGGGTGGAGGGTGAGTTATGTCTGAAGTGTGTTTGAGGGGACACAGTCATAGTGTGTTTTGGGGGGGTAATGTCTGTAGTGTGTTTATTTGATGTAACAGGAGTATAGTCTGTTTTTTGGGAGTTATGTCTGCAGTGTGTTTATTTGAGAAAGCACAGTTATGGTGTGTTTTGGGGGGTAATGTCTGCTGTGTGTTTATTTGATGTAACCGGAGTATAGTCTGTTTTTTAGGGGGGTTATGTATGTAGTGTGTTTATTTGAGGGGACACGGTCATAGTGTTTTTTGTGGGGAGGGTGGGTAATGTCTGCAGTGTGTTTATTTGAAGGGACACAGTCATGGTGTGTTTTGGGGGGTAATGTCTGCAGTGTGTTTATTTGAGGGGACACAGTCATAGTGTGATTTGGGGGGGGGGTAATGTCTGTAGTGTGTTTATTTGAGGGGGCAGTCATAGTGTGATTTGGGGGTAATGTCTGTAGTGTGTGTTTATTTGGGGGACACAGTCATAGTGTGATTTGGGTGTGTCTGCAGTGTATTTATTTGTGAGGGGGCACAGTCATAGTGTGATTTTGGGGGGGGGGGTAATGTCTGCAGTGTGTTTATTTGATGTAACAGGAGTATAGTCTATGTTTTGGGAGTTATGACTGCAGTGTGTTTATTTGAGGGGACACAGTCATAGTGTGATTTGGAGGGGGTAATGTCTGCAGTGTGTTTATTTGAGGGGGCACGGTCATAGTGTGATTTTGGGGGTGGGGGGGTAATGTCTGTAGTGTGTTTATTTGAGGGGGCACAGTCAGTGTGATTTGGGGGGTGGGGGTAATGTCTGCAGTGTGTTTATTTGAGGGGGCACAGTCATAGTGTGATTTGGAGGGGGTAATGTCTGCAGTGTGTTTATTTGAGGGGGCACGGTCATAGTGTGATTTTGGGGGTGGGGGGGTAATGTCTGTAGTGTGTTTATTTGAGGGGGCACAGTCAGTGTGATTTGGGGGGTGGGGGTAATGTCTGCAGTGTGTTTATTTGATGTAACAGGAGTATAGTCTATGTTTTGGGAGTTATGTCTGCAGTGTGTTTATTTGAGGGGGCACAGTGTGTGTGTTTTGGGGGGTAATGCCTGCACTGTGTCTCTTTAAAGGAGTGAGGGTCCCATAGTGTGTGTTTTGGGGGGTAATTCATGCAGTGTGTTTATTTGAGGGGATTTGGGAGGGGTGGGGGCAGTATGTGTTTCACTCCCCCTCATATGAGCGATTGCTGTGGTCTGGCCCCCCAGGGGTAACGCTCACTGGCCCCCTGGACAGCCAGCATTGCTCTGAGTTACAGGTGTGAGATATAAAATCTCCTCAGAAACGCCCATTATAACTTATATTTTTATACTAACTCATTATTTTAAGTAAAATTCTGAAAACCAGAACAATTAATAAATAACACAGGATCTAAAATCCTTCAGGAAACCAGGAGGTGCCACTCCCTTTGACTAAAATTGGCAGTTTTCTGTCACTACAGCGCACTACATGTCCCACAAGTCTTTGCGCCCCTTGCTATCACGGCTTCCGCCTGCCCCAGGGCATCACGGGACTTGTTGTTGTTGCCAGGGCTCAGACAGACAAAGTAAAGCGGGCGGGACTACAAGTCCCGGCAGACCTCGCGGCGGGCAGCCAATAGCCGTCCGCCGCCCTCCACCTTACCCGGCTTTGGATTAAAGATGGCGGACCAGAGTGAGACAGCAGCGGGCGAGCGGCTGGAGGAGGACGAGAACGGCCACGGGCACTGCAGCGACTGCGAGAATGAGGAAAAACACAGCTACAACCGCGGGTAACGACTCGCCTTCCCCGTGTGAGACCCACGGTCCTCCCAGCCGCGCCATTGTCACCCACCGTGTTCTTACTGCACAGTAAACCCGCCTCTCCTCCTCACTGATTGGTCGACAGAGAGGCGATCCCGTGATCTGATTGGTCCTGGCACCTGTCACTTTGGGATCAGGGTTTATAGTGCAGATTTTGCATGATTAATACTAGCCATTAGATTCAATGGAGGAAAATTGTCAGCCTCAATAATATGGAATACTATTTATTGCCGGCAGCAAAATAGACATTAAAAAAATAAAAATAAATTATATATATATATATATATATATATATATATATATAATTTCTGTATTATTAGATAAATTAAATAATGATTATTACTAGCCATTGGTTTAAATGGAGGAAAAATATCAGCCTCAGTAATATGGAATACTATTTATTGCCTACAGCAAAATAGACATAAAAAATTCAAATTAAAAAAATATATATATATTTTTTGCATTATTACATAATGTAATAAAATAATTAAATTATTTAGAATATAATTATTGCAGACTGTATATTAAGTTATTTCATTAATACTACATAGAAAATTTTCTGTCATACAGTAAAATGACTGCCTTTCAGATAAATCAACAAATGGCTCTTCCTATTGTGTCCACAGTCAAAATTGTAGAATAGAGAAACACAATTTATTTTTTTACTTTTTTTTTTTTAATAGCAGTGCTATAAGAAAAGATTTATTCTTATAAAATCCTCCTCGTATAATCTTTCAATACAGTTAATTGTAGGCTTTACTAAAGTTGCAATTAGTATTGATAATATCCAGATAAACTGTTTTGGTTTCATGCCCATATCCTGGTATCTCCACAGTATGGTTAGCACCAGGTTACATTATTTATGACTTGCTTATTACATTACTATAAGTGCAGGCCAGTACTTCCCTCTTGGTAATTGTATTTGCCCATTATTTCACTGTGGTGTCTTATATTTCACTATCCTTGTGGGGATTCTAGGCATTTCCTTGTTGAGTCTTGATTAGTGGGGATCCCACACACATTTATGTCACAGCAGAATAAAGTACTCTCCTATGCGGTGTTGCTGAATTGTGAAATATCCAGTAATATTGGCTTCTTTTTACACTGTCACATACACGATCACATTTCTTCTTTCTTTGTTCCCTGTTTAGAAAGGGCATTTTCCAGTATATTAGCTGCTTCCTCTGCTGAGCACATGTATGTGTGTATTCTTTAAAAAAAAAAAAAAAAAAAAAAATTATGCAGGTCCCATGTCATCCACATGTCATCTGGGCCTTTTGGTTGTCAGTTCAGGAAATTGAATACTTCACAGAATTTCAGTACTGGGTAGATTTTTCTCAATCTCAAAAGCAGGGCTGTCATTCTGAATTGTTAGTGCCTAGACTAGAGCATTGTTCAACGATGAATAATTTTAATTGGTAACTTGCGTGTTGTAAATTAAAAGCCTAAAACTGTTCATGCGTTTATGGTGCCCATGGACTGAATTTGACACCCTTATTTATAGGAAAGTAGCTTTTTAATTACGTATAACACTTGTCAAAGATGGTTGTACAAGCAGCCTTGTTTAAATGCTGTTTGTGTGGTGGAATAGATTGCAAGAATGCTGAGCTAGTTCGTTATCTTTTGTGTCGAAACGCCTGAAAATGACAGAGAAATATTAATATTCACATTACTGTTTATCTAAACACTTTCTAGCACAGTGTGCAGCTGATAAGAGAATATTTCAGCAGGATTCTTCGTATTCAAATCTTATCTTTGTGTAATATATTACCAAATAATCAGCATTGATATGTGCGGCAATACCCCAAATTTATTTAGATAAAATGGTGTGACAACCATTATCCACAACTCCTGAAAGACCTTTATTTCCAAACTTTGCACCATTGTTCTGTGATCTCACATCTGCTTGGTCATCCAGACACTTTATGTGAGCTTAGAATTATCAGTAGGTATCTACTGCACACAGCATGATATAGGTCAGCCATTATCTTTGATATCTGAAGTCAATGGGAGGGTATTTATGGAAAAAAAGAAATATCTATCATTCCTCACTTTATTATTTGCCTGTATGTGAAAAGCATTGCATGCATCTTATAGAGAAGGCGAATCAACTGCAATGACAAGACTGTCCTTGTACTGGATTATAGGTTTTTTTTTTTTTTTTAAAGGGGGTCCTGTAATCTAAATAGAACAAGGCACACCATTTAATGTTAGTATTTCCTTAGTCTGTTGTTAATGTGATATTTGATTTTTGTCTGAGTCACAATGTAGTTTAATCCTGGTACAGCCAGGGCATACAGTTGTGTTGGACTGCAACATTTGAGGAAACAACATTGTTTTGTTTCTTCTCCTTTCTATACGTACTCTCTGTTCTATAAAACAGATGCAAAGTGTCACACTAATAACTGTGATTGACAGTGAGCCAACATGGGGGCGCTCTGGCCCTGGATAAAACTAATTACAACTAAGGGGACTTCAAAAAAGAAATATCTAGATAGATAATGTAGGGACTAGGTAAACATAACCTGGGGGTTGGCATCCAGACCACTCCAATGGGCCTGGAGTGTCCCTAAGTAAATCGCTTAACTTCAAATGGGGGGAGGGAGATATCTATATAGTGATTATGACACTAGCATTAGGGATATATATTTGTATACATAGCACTCTAGTGTTCCTTTAATACCTAGAAGTTACAGTTCCTATTTAACATATTGATCTGATTAGCGAACTCCCCTCCTGATTTGTAAAGGCATGGATTCTATCACAAGAGACCATTTACTCCCAGGAAATTTATCTTTTCCGCTTTGTTTAAAGAATCTATCTATTCATGTACACTGAATGAACTGAATTACCATTTTCTTCAATGCTTGATTCCACCCACTCTTCAAACATGTGGCTAGAACCCAAACAGCTGATACCCCCTGTATCTCTCTGGCACCATCTCTCACTGCATCTGTCACATGCAATAGGACTTTAAATAGGTCTGTGTCACACCCTCCCAGCTCAGAGGCTGTAATAGGATTAACAGGTATGTTTCACGCATAAGCCCCTTCTTTCTGCTTTAACACTGTATCTCCTATTCGTTGATATCCTGACGCTGTGGGCAAATTACACTTGATTTGCTACATTATCTGTGCTTTACTTGTACAGACTTGATTATGTGTGTGCATTTATGTAAAATATTATATCAGGGCTTGACAAATATGAGATCACAGAGAATCCTTTCTTAAATTACTGCCGGGTGATATGCACACATGTGGAAGCATTAAAGGGACACTAAAGGCACTTAATGTCAGTGTAGTGGTCTGGGTGCAATGCCCCTGGCCTTTGAGCCTGCAGTGTGAAACATTGCAGTTCAGCAGGGTTAAGTAAAACGCTTTAATAGATGATATGCTGCTCCACTTGATTGGCACTGAACGGCATGCACATTGAATTGGCTGAGATCATCAGCATTGACGTTGATTTCTGCCAATGAGGTGGAGTTGCAGTGAAGAGATCGGCGTGGGCTTAAACGTGAGAGATACTCCCCTTTCACACCCTCACATGGGAGGACGGTACACCTCGATAGGTTTCTGGACATTATAGCACATAGTATAATGTACAGTAGTATAAACTATATTTTACTAATAAAGTCTTCTGTTTCAGTGTGGGGGATGAGAGCGGTGTTAAGAAGAAAAAGAAACAGAAACGCAAGAAAGAAAAAGCAGTGGACAAGTTGGAGACTTCTGAGGCTCAGGTAACATGTAGTTGCTCAAAGTTGTGTTTTTGTTTTGCTTTTTCCAGGCAATGTTGTATGCGCATGCACAAAATAAGTGCCTGAAGATATTTTTTCATTAAACAAACTGGGCAGAGGCATCTGCAGTGGGGCAGTGTATGGTAAAGTTCACTGGCAGGCTGTTTATGAAGAGAGAAATGGCTGTGATCCAAGTCACTCGACAATACATTGTTCCATTGACTTGTAGCTTTGTGCTGATATAAGTGCCACCCCACTGCACTAACACTTGGTGTTTCACCAGATTGGCACTCTTCGTATCAGTCCCATCTAATAGAAACCTACCTTCTCAGTCTCACTAGTCCTCTTGTATCCAAATGTCACAAACCCCCCACAATTCTACAAGCCTATAGCCACTTTATTTTTGTTTTGCAGTAGCTAACTCCAAATTTCACTAGCATGCTTACTCGTAGTGTCCCTGTGCTTCCACCTCTGTGTTATACTATCTGCCGTTGTCTTTCCTAAAATCCCTACAAGCCGTCTCACTAAACAAAGTTAATAGTAATGAAGTGGATGATAAGATGACATGGCAGACAAAAAGGTTAACAAGAGGATCGAGGAAGCATGAATTCAAATACACATATCAAGTTAAAAAAAAAGTAAAATAGAAAAGACAAAATTAAAAATAGCTGCTAATTAAAACAGATCTTTACACTTGTTCTGGGTGTTAAGAAAAGTGTGCGTGCGTGTGTCAGAACAATTGATATTGATCTTGAAAACAATTGAAACCAGAAACCAACAACATACAAAAAGTAACTATATAATAGATGTATAGTAAAAGCACACTCACAATTTATAGAGCTGCTCTGCTGTATTCAGCATGGACAGTACAATCCTCGTCTCTGTATATATTATGCAGTGGTGATGGTATACACCATCCAGGCAACAACGTAATATGTAAAAACATAAAATAGAAAGTGTCCATTAATACAGTATGTATAAATAGTGACAGTGTCAAAGAAAAAGGGTAAATATCCTACTTATATGGAGCAGAGTAAGAAACTTGCTCTAGTGGTATATAGCATTGGTGGTACAATCCCTACCTGGGATGTGTGGAATCAGGAAGCCAGCAAGATGTAGAGAAGAATCCGAAATAAATTTAAAAGAATTAAACTTTTTATTTCAATTACAAATATATAAAATATAAAATCAGTATTGCAGCAATACACAATATAAAGTAAGGCTATATAACCACACCAAATGCATTTCACCATAAGGCTTTATCAGAACTTCTACTTAAATAAAAATAAATGCTGTAGAACAGCGAGCAATTTATGCAGGGAGGTTAGTAGATTCTGATCCCTTGCAGCTGCTGCAAGACTCATGACTTGTGAGGCTAATTGTGCTCTTACCAGGGCCGAATTTTCACTCACATATAGCAAGTAGACGAGTGGAAATTTTGAGCCCTGTTTTTAGTAAGCACTGTTTGTGTTATGATTATTTTTTTTCTGATGCAGTTTTTAAAATAGGATATAAAAAAAAAAAAATACAATAGATGTGAAAAAAGGTGCTTAACAATTCTGTGTAAATAGATCAATAGGTAGTAGTTATAAAACTCTTTGAACACTCCTCAGGATTCCACAAATACAAAAATATCAAAAACAAATTACATGTTTAGGCGATAAAACCAAAAAACAAAAAGTTGTGAATAACACTTACCCCTTATATACACTAGGGTACCAAGAATGTGTGTGTGTGTGTGTGTGTGTGTGTGTGTGTGTGTGTGTGTAGAAAAGAAAGCCACAAAAAAAATGTAATAGTACAAGGTAGTCACAAATGGATTTTATTAAGATTCTGTAAATAACAGTGTGATGAATTGTCTTGTTTACACATAAGACATGTGTAGGCGTTTATAAAGGAGGGACTCGATGATGGTTTGTCCCTGGTTCTAGAGTGCAGACCTTAACCATCACTGGTCTTCATCATTGCTGTTATACAGAAAATCTTGGACTCTTACTGTCAGACTGAATAAGTTCCTTGAGAAAACAGAGCAGAACTCACCTCTTTCCTTTCCTTCTTCAATCTCTAGGTGAGCACACTGCCTGCTGAGAAAATCCAAGAAATTCAGAAGGCGATTGAATTGTTCTCTGTGGGCCAAGGGCCAGCTAAGACGATGGAAGAGGCCAGCAAGAGAAGCTACCAGTTCTGGGACACTCAGCCAGTCCCCAAGTTAGGTAGGAACCAAATATGCAACCCTCCTTAATAAATATAACTTTGGATACATAAGTCTGTGTAAGGTATAAATTTCTGTTTTGTAATTGGGCTTCCAAAAGGTATCTCTGTCTTCAAGTTTTTGTGTGTGCATGGATATAATTAATATATAAAACACACACACACCCCCACCCCAAGGTTAGCTATCCCTCCCTTACTGTCAGTTAGAATTTGTTTTATCTTTTGAACTAAATCTAGTGACTTTAAATTCCGTCTATTGTTTCTGTAATAACTGTATATCCCTGTTCTGCAGGGGAGGTGGTGAGTTCACATGGTCCCATCGAGCCTGATAAGGATAATATTCGGCAGGAACCATACACTCTGCCACCAGGCTTCACCTGGGATGCCCTAGATCTGGGCGACAGGGCAGTGGTAAGTGAGACAAAAAGTACAATTTACAGATGGGCAATGATAGCGTGCTTCCATCCCCCACCAAAAAAAAAAAAAAAGAGTAGAAATGACTTCTATACCAAGTCAGATAAGTGAATAAAGACGATGCAAGTAAATCTTCATTATCTGTAGATACATAAGTAATAGGATGGCAAGAGTCCAATAATGAAATGAACTAAGGAACAATGTATTTATGTTCATCATAGGCAAATAGGAGAACAGTATGGTAGAAAGCCTAACGGAAGGACTTGTGCCGATCATGAAGATAAAGGTTGTGTGTGATGGCGCATATTTTATATTGGACTCACCGTGTATAAATAGCTCCTGAGTTATGACTCTGCTTAGGGTGCATGTAAAAAAAACATTTATTGTGAATTTGTTTTCTACAATATGATCTAATTTATCTAATTTTCAAGTGACCCTCCAGACGTCATTATTACTCATTTCATTTATGTTGCATGATGTGAGTTGGGGGATTTAAGTGAGAGACCCATGATTGCCTTACTTTAAACAGGATGTCGAGCGAGAACACCTCTGCTTTGTTATTCTTCTTTGGTTAGAGTCATTTCTGTCCATTTGATGTACGTATCTATGAAATAGCTCTTGGATTTAGTCTGTACTGTGTGCTGTACTTGTTTCTTTTCTTGAAGAAGTGGATGAGTGACTCCAATCCTTAACATTCATTATTTTGTGTGAGCCATCTCTTGCTCTTCTACCCACTTCTCTTATTATTCTTTCTCTCAGCCCCTTTCTTTTTCTCCTCTCTCACCCCTTCTCTCTCTCGATCCCCTCAGCTGAAAGAGCTGTACACTTTGCTCAATGAGAACTACGTCGAGGATGACGATAACATGTTCCGTTTTGACTACTCTCCCGAGTTCTTGCTCTGGTGAGTTTGCAGTTCTCTCATTCCTCCCCGTTTGTGTAAGGGTCTCTTACCTCCATCTTTAAATGCCGTTCTATGTTTTCTAATTCTTGTTTTGTTCTTTCTCTGAGTGCTTCTATCATCTTACCCATTGTGCTTCTATCCTTTTTCTTTTTCTACTTTCTTTGTGGCCCCTGTGTGTCTGTAGAATTCTGGATGTGTTTGCTTAAGACTAATTATTTTCTCCCCTCCCATGGATGTTTCTCCAGGGCCCTAAGACCCCCTGGATGGCTTCCACAGTGGCATTGTGGAGTGAGAGTTATCACCAGCAAGAAACTAGTGGGGTTTATTAGTGCCATCCCAGCAACAATGCAGATCTATGACTTGTAAGTATCGCTTTATTGTGTGCTTTGTATAGTAGATAAATGGCTGTATTATGGTAAAATTAAAACCGCTTTCTAGTTTAAAACCACAGTATAGGTTCTAATTTGATCCTGCGTCACAGTGTAGAAAGGAGCATCGGCTGCATCCTCCTTCTGTTCTATAGAAATTAACTTTTTACCCCTACACATTGTAGACTTGCAATTATGCTATCGTCGTGTATGGATGATTTTGTAAGCGTTCCACATCGAAACATCTGTTCTGATGGTTGGCTATGTAGCTGAATGTTGAGTGTCTGGTCATATGGTGTAGTTTAAAGGGGAAACTGTCACTTAAGAGACAAGTAAATTAGCTTTGAGTTAGATTTGTTACTCCCAAGATGCTGTGTGCGGTGTTGTAAACTAAAGATTTCTGAACGTGGGCTATAGCAAAAGCTATTTTATAACAATCACAGCCGTAATAATGGAGCTGAGCTGTGGACTGCACATGTGTGGTGTGCAGCTTTTTAGATGCTGAGCACCCACCCCAGTTCACAAATGAATGAGTTGGGCTGTGATGGTTTATATTACTTTTTCCTTACTCCTTTACTGAGAGACCCACGTAGCAGTATACCGAGGAACATTTTAAAAGATAAATAATTCCCCCCTACAATTTTTATTACCTGTATTCAGCCTAGCACCGCACCTTCTCTGCATTCAGGCTAACATCCTCTGGCTTCTGTATGGACGGAAGCGCTGCATGTACAGACTCCAAGCACCATGACCACTGCAAATCTCTGAAGTGGTCATGGTGCTCGGGGTAACCCTTTAACCCCTTAAGGACCAAACTTCTGGAATAAAAGGGAATCATGACATGTCACACATGCCGTGTGTCCTTAAGGGGTTAATGCATTTTCTATATAATTTTATTAAAAATCTATATTAATATTAAAAACAATGTGTGAATATTTCATTTAAAAATCAACTCTTTATAAAGTCACTGTCTCTCAAACATAGAATGTATCTGAGATTGTGATGGTCATATTTGTATTTATTTTAAAATTTCACTTTTATTTTAAATATCAATAATGATGGGTAAGTGGGCATTGAGGGCCATCGCTACCAGATTTGAACAGGGCACTTTTTAAACTGGCCCTGATTTTATACATATGGGCATGAGAGTTCAGGCCAGTCAAAATTCCTCTGCTGTTTGCCATTCTGAACTCTGACCAGTTTCTTCCCTTTCTATATCTAGAACAAAGAAAATGGTTGAGATAAACTTTCTTTGTGTCCACAAGAAGCTACGTGCCAAGAGAGTGGCTCCAGTCCTGATCCGTGAAATCACACGCCGTGTCCACATGGAGGGGATCTTTCAAGCAGTTTACACAGCTGGAGTCGTTTTGCCGAAACCTGTGGGCACGTGCAGGTACAGTGTTGTATATGTCTATAAACACCAGTATTAGCCAGGTCACTGCAGATGTTTTTTTTTTAACTATATTTCCCATGATTCTCACCTGTCAGGGTAGATATCATTTTTGATGTTTAAGCACGTTGGACGTAGTGGATTGGCAAGAAGAAGCACACCCATGGAGTCTACCCTCACCTGCTGCTAGGCTAATCAGAAGTGAACTTTTGTATGAGCCCATCCAACTTTTATGGCAATCACAAGCGGAGACCACTGGGTTAATTAATTACCTGTGTTCTTATCCTGTCAGTGTTTCTCCGAAGACAGACTGGTTAATGCAGAAATTATTTTCCAACATTACGTGAGCAGCAGCAGAGAGACAGACCAATAGGCGTTCTTCTTGAACTGTTTATTTAAAAAAAACAAAAAAAAAAACTGGTGGAATTTTCCGTTGTTGTTGTGCCAAGACACAGGGTGTGTTGTAAATATTAAAAATATGCAATTGTGTAGAAAGAGACCCCCTCCCACCCAACAACTTGGCTAGATTAGATTGACTTGAAATTGTATAATGTTTATAGACTTATTTAAAACAAGTTTGTTAGGTTTCTAAAGAGGCGTTCATGAGACAGATCCCATATAAGAGTACTAGAATATCTATTGGTTTTGCACATAACAAGTACCCACTTCTCTTTCTTGGTCCCACAGGTACTGGCACAGATCATTAAACCCCCGCAAACTGATAGAAGTCAAGTTCTCCCATTTGAGCCGCAACATGACCATGCAGAGGACCATGAAGCTTTACCGGCTGCCAGAGGTAAGTGTAATTTGACCTCATTCTGGTCACGGGTACCAAGCAAAAAAAGGGATTTGTAATCACATGTATGCTCGCTAGTATTTGTCTTGGGTCATTATTGTGTAGTTTTTGGAAATCCGCTGAAGTGTAATTAGTAACACTTTAAAATAGGAAAACATAATATGTAAATATTCATTTTAAGAGCTTGGTTACCTCGGAAACATTGCAAACGTTCTTGCTTTTTCTTCATAGACTAAACATGACCGTACACGATTATCAGATGAGAGTAGGATGTAATCTTGATTTTCCACAAAAACTGAGAATATGAGCACTCTATGAACAAAAAAAGTTCAGAGAAGCTTGCCTGCTCGGGTCTCAAAAAATGTTTTTGCTCGCTTGTGCCATTAAACCTATACCATTTGCCCCAGGGCAGTCCAGGTTTAAAATACTGGGAAGCTCCCACTGGTTGAGAGATGCAGCAAGCCAGGATGATCATTTCAGCCTTCTTTCAGGGGCTCTTCAGTGAGGTTTAGTCAATACCTCTCTGGCACACTGGGTCCACTTCTGAAATACAAAGTAGAGCTTTAATACATGCAATTAATAAAATAGAAAACATAACCGGCATAAGCAGGAAAATATACAAATCTGAAGTGAAGTGCTATTTCTAAAACCTTATACCAGTTGTGTAATGTTGTTGTAGTCCAATATCTGTGTACTTATTTCTTCAAAAACAAATACAATATACATAGTTCATTCAGTATAGATGTATATTAAATCCCAGAACATCAAATTAAAACACTCTGTGTTGGAGATAATGAGTTGGCTCTAACTTGAATGCTTCTGGGTCCGTTTCGGCGCAAACAGAAGAAAGTTCTTATAGATACCGAAAGAAGGAAAAAAGTGTTTAATTCATAGGTTTCTTTTACCTAAACTTTATATAATGTCCCCTATTGTCTCACAATCATATGAGTTTAACCTTCTAAATTAGAGCTTAGAGAAACCTCAGCTTGGAAAAGTGGAAAAGCTTATTAAATGGCATCTTGAGTAGGGGACAAAAAGACATTATAAATTTGTCGCACTACTTCTTCTTATTCCAGGCACCAAAAACAGCCGGTTTGCGGCCAATGGAACTCCGCCATATCCCGGCCGTGCACAAGCTTCTGGGTCAGTACCTCTCCCAGTTTCACTTGGCTCCTGTCATGAACGAGGAAGAAGTGCAGCACTGGTTGTTTCCACGAGAAAACATCATAGACACCTTTGTTGTGGAGGTAATATGGGAGGGGTCTCAGAACTTGGCCTAAAAACTTTTCATCTGATAATCAGCCTGCTCACAGTCAAGGATTATACAGATGAGTTCTGCCTCGTCTTCTATACTGAACAAATTACGTGAGGGGGTTGGGCTCCTACATCTTGACTTTGGTGTTCTCCTAACCCGCAGACCCCGGACGGTGAGGTGACGGATTTCCTGAGCTTCTACACTTTGCCGTCCACCATTATGAACCATCCTATGCACAGGAGTCTGAAGGCTGCATACTCCTTCTACAATGTCCACTCCAAGACTCCGCTGGTGGAACTCATGAATGATGCTCTCATACTGGCCAGATCTGTAAGTAGCTATGGATTATGCCTTCATACCAAGCTAATCTGTAGAAGATGCCCTCATACCGCTTTGTTTCAAGTAGATAGGCACAGTATAATCGTGCTGGCCAATTCTGTTAGATTGAGATTTGATTCTGCTTTTCCTCTTAATCTGCTTTAATACTTAAAGGCAGACTGGTAGGGTTCATAGATTTGATGACCAGACTTTAACACATTTTTCCATTCCGTTTTTGTTTTTTTCGCAGAAAGGTTTTGATGTATTCAATGCTCTGGACTTAATGGAGAATAAAACTTTCCTGGATAAATTGAAATTTGGCATAGGCGATGGAAATCTGCAGTATTACCTGTATAATTGGAAATGTCCCAGCATGGGACCAGAGAAGGTATTCATCTTTATCTAGTATTTGTAGTTTGGATTTGTCTATTTAAACATATTTTTTTTATTATTTATGCATTTATATTGCTCTGTGCGTCTACCTTTTCTGTTCCTTACCAATAAACTGCAGAATCCCCTGATATTCTTCAAACGTACGGCTGTACGCGAGTTTTATTTCAGCTGTTGGCCTTCTACAATAGATAGCTGTCAATTTAGCTACAACTCCAAGATACCTGCTGCTGTGCAAGTGAACCCCTTCCTATGTGTGAAATGCATCGTTGCTCTACACGGTTAAAGGGAAACTAGGCACCCAGATCACTCCAGCTCTTCGATGTGGGCTGGGTGCACTTTCCCTGTCCGTTTAACCATGCAATGGTAATTATTGCAGTTATTGAGAAACGGCAATAACTACCTTGCAAGATTAACTCCACCTCGAGGGACGTCCGGGTTGCTAGGCGACTTTTGGTCGCAGTGCATGATGACATCTAGTGTCAGCCAAAACCCCATAGGAAAGCATTGCAGCAGTGCTTTACTATGGGGTAGTACTCGCGCGCAAGCATATTAGGTCCCCGAAGGCTGAGGAGGGCGAAGACGGAACCTGACACGGCACCGAGTGACATCAACGCTGGATGTAGGTAAGTGACACAACAGATTTTTAACCCTTTAATTGCGGCGGGGGGAGGCTCAGGGACGAGCGAGAAAGGCGCTATAGTCTAGGAATACAATTTTGTATACCTAGCCTATAGTTTCCATTTAAGTGAGCACCAAGATTGTAGTTTTAGAAGTGTGGATATAGAGAGAGGGAGCACAATAGGGCTTCAATAATAAAGTGAAATTTGTTTTAATATATTCTTACAAAATCATGGTCTGTGCATATAAATAAAAAGACGTTTCGACCCTCCTGGGGTCTTTATCAAGATCGGATCTTGATAAAGACCCCAGGAGGGTCGAAACGTCTTTTTTTTTTTTATATATATATGCACAGACCATGATTTTGTAAGAATATATTAAAACAAATTTCACTTTATTATTGAAGCCCTAGTGTGCTCCCTCTCTCTATTTGCTTTATATATAACGCGGGATGCACCTAGGCATTTAAACATTTATTGTGCTTTTTGCAATTCTACCAGAAGGAGGAGTGCCTTGCTATTTGATTTGTGTGTATGTATGTATGTATGTATGTATGTATGTATATATGTGTGTGTGTGTGTGTGTGTATGTATATGTATGTATGTATGTATATATATATATATATATCTATCTCTATCTATCTATATATCTCTATCTCTATCACACACAGTGCAGAATTATTAGGCAACTTGTATTTTTGAGGATTAATTTTATTATTGAACAACAACCATGTTCTCAATGAACCCAAAAAACTCATTAATATCAAAGCTGAATATTTTTGGAAGTAGTTTTTAGTTTGTTTTTAGTTTTAGCTATGTTAGGGGGATATCTGTGTGTGCAGGTGACTATTACTGTGCATAATTATTAGGCAACTTAACAAAAAACAAATATATACCCATTTCAATTATTTATTATTACCAGTGAAACCAATATAACATCTCAACATTCACAAATATACATTTCTGACATTCAAAAACAAAACAAAAACAAATCAGTGACCAATATAGCCACCTTTCTTTGCAAGGACACTCAAAAGCCTGCCATCCATGGATTCTGTCAGTGTTTTGATCTGTTCACCATCAACATTGCGTGCAGCAGCAACCACAGCCTCCCAGACACTGTTCAGAGAGGTGTACTGTTTTCCCTCCTTGTAAATCTCACATTTGATGATGGACCACAGGTTCTCAATGGGGTTCAGATCAGGTGAACAAGGAGGCCATGTCATTAGATTTTCTTCTTTTATACCCTTTCTTGCCAGCCACGCTGTGGAGTACTTGGACGCGTGTGATGGAGCATTGTCCTGCATGAAAATCATGTTTTTCTTGAAGGATGCAGACTTCTTCCTGTACCACTGCTTGAAGAAGGTGTCTTCCAGGAACTGGCAGTAGGACTGGGAGTTGAGCTTGACTCCATCCTCAACCCGAAAAGGCCCCACAAGCTCATCTTTGATGATACCAGCCCAAACCAGTACTCTACCTCCACCTTGCTGGCGTCTGAGTCGGACTGGAGCTCTCTGCCCTTTACCAATCCAGCCAGCCCATCCATCTGGCCCATCAAGACTCACTCTCATTTCATCAGTCCATAAAACCTTAGAAAAATCAGTCTTGAGATATTTCTTGGCCCAGTCTTGACGTTTCAGCTTGTGTGTCTTGTTCAGTGGTGGTCGTCTTTCAGCCTTTCTTACCTTGGCCATGTCTCTGAGTATTGCACACCTTGTGCTTTTGGGCACTCCAGTGATGTTGCAGCTCTGAAATATGGCCAAACTGGTGGCAAGTGGCATCGTGGCAGCTGCACGCTTGACTTTTCTCAGTTCATGGGCAGTTATTTTGCGCCTTGGTTTTTCCACACGCTTCTTGCGACCCTGTTGACTATTTTGAATGAAACGCTTGATTGTTCGATGATCACGCTTCAGAAGCTTTGCAATTTTAAGAGTGCTGCATCCCTCTGCAAGATATCTCACTATTTTTGACTTTTCTGAGCCTGTCAAGTCCTTCTTTTGACCCATTTTGCCAAAGGAAAGGAAGTTGCCTAATAATTATGCACACCTGATCTAGGGTGTTGATGTCATTAGACCACACCCCTTCTCATTACAGAGATGCACATCACCTAATATGCTTAATTGGTAGTAGGCTTTCGAGCCTATACAGCTTGGAGTAAGACAACATGCATAAAGAGGATGATGTGGTCAAAATACTCATTTGCCTAATAATTCTGCACTCCCTGTATGTGTGTGTGTGTGTGTGTATATGTATGTATGTATGTATATGTGTGTGTGTGTGTATATATATATATGTGTGTGTGTGTATATATATATTACATATATACATACACACACTCCCCTATTTTTCTTAATGCACTATATAGAGCATTCTTTAACCAATTTAGTTATTCTGGCCTGAAATTGGAAATTCACTTTGAATTCCCGACAAACTTCACTTTAATAACCTTTTATTTTTGCGCGAGTACACCACATTTTGTTTTTTTTTCTTTTAACAATAATTGAGATATATATATATATATAAATTTTTTTAGTCACTATTAGAAAAAAAAATCCATAACACTTTGAATTGCTGCAAATACCTTACTACTTCCATACCACTTACTCTGTGCAGTCTTTGTTCAGATTTTAACACTCTCTCACTCTTGTCTCTCTGCAGGTGGGTCTGGTTCTACAATAAACCTTCCCCCCCATGCCTGAAGGGGTCAGGGAGTGAAATGGTCCATCGTCTGCTCCCCATGCCAGAGATTGGACATTGGAGAAAGCAGCCCCAAGGAGCAGAGAACGGTTTCATAGGCTTAGCCAAGGAATACACTGTACTGATGTATGCAGACGTATGGAAGCGCAAAGCAGGGTTTTCTGATAGCCTGGCTTGAATTAAGGATTTTTTAGGGAGTGTTCTCTCCCTTCTTTACCCCCTGCTGTGAATATAACATTGCGCCCACTCTTCCTTTCCTGCTGCCATCTGAATTGAAAAAGAGTTGTGGCTAAATATTAAAGTATATATATTATATATATATATATATATGTACAATGTTGTCTGTTTGATTTTTTTTTTTTTTTTAATGGTTTAAAGAGATTGTAGTTTGTTTTTTTTTATGAAGATTTGTGACTTAGGAGATTTTTCCACAAAGATTATGTGAAAAACCCATGCTTTTTTATGTATTAATGAACAGAGATAAGAAAACATAGGGTGTATGGCATCTTTCTCTCTTTGCGTGTGCTAGATTATTATTTATAAAGCACCAACAGATTTTACAGCGCTGTATGTTAGGTGGAGAGGGTGGCGGAGCTCGGGGAAAAACTAAAAATGAGCGCATACCTTTCCTTCCTTCTACCAGGTTAAACCGTCTAACAAATGTTTTACCTGTGTTGGTTTTTAGTAAAGAACTGCAGAGACCACCACCGCCTGTGACAGTCTCACTTATTCTGAATTTGTAGTCTCATCTTTCAAAAAAAGTTATGAGTGTTTTTTTTTTTTTTTTTTTAAATGCTTTTGTTATATTTTGTCCAAATTTCCCTTAAAACCCATTTATATTGGTTTTTTAAAAAGCAAGATGCACAGCTACCTGTATTAATATGAACAGAACTCTGGTTTCCGATAGCAGTTACTGGATATTTGCCTATTTTGCTTGGGTGTGTTCATGTCTGTTAAATCCATAAGCACATAACTAAAGTTTGGGTATTCCACGAATCGAGTGCGGAATCCAAAACGGACATAAAAGGAAAGCATCAAGCAGCTGGATAACTAATGTATGTTACAGCTTGAGATGCACTAACCTATCTGGCTTTATAAACTTGTTCAATGGTTTCCAGGATTTTGGAGAAGGGGAGGTGTAGATCCCACCTTTACCATTCTGGTCTATCAAAACAAAGTGTAGTTTTCTAATATAAACTACTGTACTACTACGAACACTCCAGCTGTAATTCCCATTTCAATCATGAAAAATGCAAATGTGTGTGTTGGTATAATGTGTGGTCTCAAGCAGCACTGTCCCTTCCCATTATTTATTTTTGTTTTTTTATTTTCTTATTCCCATGTTTCACTTTTTGTCACCACCTACCTGTCCCTCTGCTCCCCCATTGCAACTTCATTTCAGAGATGGTGGCTGTTACATTTCTGTAACCCCCACATCGGGTTCACCTGGCATCTTCACAGACTTGCCCTGGCTGGGGACACTTCCCAGTGCAGGCTAAAACTCCTGCATTACAGACATGTTTGCTTTGATGCTTGCATGCCAGAATCTGAACTTACACTCCTTAGCCAACACCGGTTTAGGGAGTTACAATATGGGTGAAGAGCACAAGGACCACTGTGTGGTGTTTTTTTTGTTCTCCTTTATCAATCGATTCCTCTGCATAGAGGTTTATGCTGAAGAATTGATTGGCAGATGGGGAAAAAAATAAAACTATTTTAAATGTATAGATGAAATATCAGGTGCTCTGTAACAAATGTGTTTGAGGTCTGGAAAAAGAATTTTAAAAGTAGAAATCCACACCACTCATTTACCTTTCTCATAGAATGGAAGGTGTAGGATGAAAAAAAAAAAAATATTCTATCTCCTCCCCATTTGAAATGTGTGTCTGAGCTGAACAGAATTTCATTGTCATTTGCTAAATTTTTAAAGGAACACTATAGTGTTAAGAACACAAAAATATCCCTGACACTATAGTGTTCCTTTAAGATTTATAAAATGTTCACATAATTACAACTTCCAAACACACCTCTTCTGTCTATAAACCCATGTGGTGCAAAGATTTGAGATAAAGTCAGCATCCTGATTAGCTGACAATGTCTTGGGAAAAGCATGGGAATTTGTTAAAAATGTTTTATTTATTTTTAAAATAGCATTATCTTTTTGTATTATTGAGAGGTTATTGTGCATATTTTGTAAATGCAATGGTGTATTTAAAAAAAAAAAAAAAAAAAAATAGATTCCCGGCTTGAGTGACCCTTTAACTGGCATGTGCCATAATAGGACGAAGAATCTTGTGCATTAAACACAAGATCTTTTGGCTTTCTGCTCATTGATCCTAGAATTATTGGTTGAAATGCTTATAAAGTCCTACTGATTTGGTTTTATAACTAACAGGCCTAGTTGCAACTGGCTTTCATGCGACCTAGAAAATTGCAAAATGTTAAATATGTGTAAATAAATGCACATGGGACCCAGAAAAACTTGAAAATGTACATTTATTACAAAGAGAGCGGATTTTGTCCTGTAGTTATAACAGAGCAAAGAGAACTTAAATAAAACAATACTTTGGTTTTATAGCTAAACAGAGGAGGACGCATTCAAAGTTAATAAAATTCTTATATATTTAGAAATCTTTCTCTGTGCTGTTGCCTTATAAACATTAATAACCCCCATTAATTACATAGCTGTACCCTGATTGCCATTCTTTGAGTGATGCAAGCTTTCGAACATTGCTTCAGGCTGACGGAATGTCATCTATTTTTATTTTTTGCTATGGAACATATATTAATTTATCTCAGTTGGTGATGGTTCTTTAAATGTCATACAGTAAACAAGACCTGAATGAATTGCAAGGTAATACCAGAAATAAAATATATAGTTTTTGTGTGGGTAACAAGACACATGGTTTAATCAATAAACTAAGAATTGTGGTGAAAAACACAGAACACATTGCAAAATATAGGCTATAATAGCCGAACTGTGATGGCACTAACTGGCTGATATTTATTGGGATGAAGACGTATTGGTACTTTCTGGCTGGGATTAGTGGGACGGTGTGGATTGAGAACGGAGGGACCAGGATAATGGGATTAGGAGGTTAAAATACTGTGAATGTAGATAGGGAAGACGGCATTATAAGGCAAGTGGCACGGGGCTAACAAAGGGATTATGGGGGTTTGAAGTGGTTATGGTGCTAGAGGTGAGGGGATTATAGTATACCTGCGGCAGATGAGGGGATTATGGTGCTGGAGGAAGGTGACTGGATCTATGGGGTAGTGGTTGATGAAAGCATTACAAGGTTAATGAATTAGTAAATAACCCTATTAGCGGGCATATTGAAAAAATACAAACCTGGACCTTTAATAGTCCCTTACACCTGGTTAAAGAAAGATTCTTCTATGAGAGAACAAATACACAACTCTATAGAGCTGTCTAGATACATATTATATATAAATGAAACCATATTTATTTATATATTTTTGAATAGCCTTCATTGAGGCTAATGTAACACTCTAGATAATACAGTATTTAGAAAAAATATTCAATACCACTAGTTTTACAACTTCACTATTTTGGCATCAAATAGAAAATTCACAGATCGATTTACAATTCTCTTATTTTTGTTTTCCACAATACTTTTTTTTTTTTTATATATATGAGAACAGGAAGCTGGAATGGTGGCTCATTGGTGATCCAGGCGAGTCTCAAACCATTAAAAAATGGTGACTACTAGCACCATAAAAACTACATAGAACTGCAGTTGTTATGGTTCCTAGGCTTACCATTTCACGTTTTCTTAAATTTCACTAGCCGCACTTCTATGTCAATTTGTGGTCTGGGAAAGAATTATACATCTAGCATCTACTAACTAACGATAGTATTTTGTATTTTAAAACGTTTTAATGTTTATTTGTATTGTATGGTATATTGTCTGAGAAAATAAACAACTTCACGTCCAAATAAATAGCTTTAAACATATATGTCCTCCATAGTCAAGACATTTTCACAGCATTGTATATACATTTTATATATATATATACATACATACATACACAATAATTACCATCGCCTGACTCATACATAAAAATGATATTTGGCTTTACTGTCGTGCTAATTATCAAGTAATTTATTTTATGGCATATTGGTTGATACTTTGTCTTCTTGTATAGATCTATATACATTTAACAGAAAGAATACCTCTAAAAATATATTATTTGCCTCCTAACTGGTGCTATGTGATGTTTATTATAAATCATTTTCATTTGGCACAGAAAGCAAAATTTTTTTCTCTTGCAAAACACCACTGGATTATGCCCAGCTAGTTATGGCTTTGGGATTTTTTTAACACCAAATAGGTAAGGCATCTTTTGGTAACACTGATCGGGTATTGTAAAGGTATTTCCGATACGGCACGACTGATCAGATTTTTTTTTGTTTTGTTTTGTTAAACCGATATATACTGAGTCACTAGGTGTTTGACAGGCATGCATTGTGGAGAGAGACCTTGTAGACCAGGTTTGTTGAGAATTAATTTGTTCCTCCAGCAGTGCCTGAAAATATAAGGGCATACAAAATATCGAGCATCTTCCCGGCCACACTTGTTCCGCTTCCTGCAGTCGTCTGAGAAGAAGAGATCAGAGCTTTCCACATTCCAAAAGATTTTCACGGATCCTTGATTTGCAAGTGTACAAACAATGTGGCAGGGGAGAGTGAGGTGCCATCCTTGGAGAGGAGGTGTACATGGCGGTAACCTGGATAAATAAAGGAAGATGACCCCGATATGTTTTCTGACAAATGTCTCAATGCAATTTAGACGATCTGACCTGAATTAATAATCCTGCCCTTTTAATCCATGTTAAACCTTATCCTCTAAACAAGTGTTTCCCAAACCAGTCCTCTAGACCCACCAACAGTCCAGGTTTTGTCAGTATCTCAACTGGAATAAAACGGTGAAATACGTAAATCCTGGATTGTTGGTGGGTCATGAGGACTGGTTTGGGAACCACTGCTCTTAACAACCTTAAACCACCTTCTAATACCGAATCCACAACATATTGCCCTCTTCCTCCAGTTCAGTAAATATTTCCTATTGGAAACAATTTCTAGTCGTTTGTATCTTGCCCCCCAAAATATGTCCACTCATCTGTTTCATATTTTATCTATACCTCGAAACTATTCCTTGCTTAGTCCTACATTAAGCATTTTTTACTGCTAAATGTCCAAGGATGTTCCTACTCTTTACACTAAGCCTTAAATTCTCTGAAGGCTGCCTTCACTTTCATCCTTCTTTACACCCATCTATAACTTATTTCCACTCCTTCCTCTTTCTACTTTGACCACACTGTCTTCTCACTTACCTTGCCTCAGGCTGGGGAAAGGCAGCGTAAATTGTCCTACAAAGTCATTACTCGAAGTTTTGTCGTAATCTTCTACCACAAACCTCACAAGGGCAAGTTCAGGTACTAGAACCTCCAACCTTAGTTCTTCATTCCAAAGGGGGTTAAATCCTATAACCAACGACAACAGAGTAGAAATGTTTTTGGGGGCACATCACTCTAATTCGAACCTCAATACACCTTGTTAGGGAGTGATTGTATGGCTTGACAGCAAATCATTTTACTCAGTAGTGGTTTAACTAAGAGTTATTCCAGGTCTTACCATTGTTAAGGATGTAGTTTGTCTCTTGTTCTCGCTTCCTTCCCACACTGTGAATCTCCACTCGAACGAAAGGGTCAACAATTGAACTTGGCTTCTCTTTGTTGAGTTTTGGGAGTTGTTGAGCAGAAATAACCTATTTGGAGGAGCAGATGCTTGAACACATTTCACAATTACCATGAAGGTCACAGTAGGACTAAGGTCAATTCATTTAATTATAATTATTCTCCCATCCAGGATATCGTAAGAGCAAAGACCTGTTTAAAGGGACATTATAGTCACCCAGACCACTTCAGCTCAATGAAGTTGTCTGGGTGCCAGGTCCCTCAGGTTTTAACCCTTCAGAGAAACTGCTGTTTACATTTGGGGTTAAGCCAGCCTCTAGTGGCTGTCTTCCGGAGAGCCACTAGAGCCGCATCTGCGAGGCTGGAGGCATAGTATGCTTCCATCGCACAGAACGTCCATAGGAAAGCATTGAGAAATGCTTTCCTATGGACACTTTGAATGCGCGCGCGGCACTTGCCACGCATGCGCATTCAGCTCCACTGACGTCAGACGGGGGAGCTGACGTCGGCGGGGGAGCACGGCGCTGGAATAAGGTAAGTGGTTGAAGGGGTTTTAACCCCTTCAGCGCCACGGGAGGGGGACCCTGAGGGTGGGGGCACCCTCAGGACACTATAGTGTCAGGAAAACCGCTTTGTTTTCCTGACACTATAGTGATCCTTTAAATACTCAGTCAACTAAACTGAACTTCATTTAAATACACACGTTCAGCTCAAGATAAGAGGTTTATCCCTTTAATAGCAGATTTTGCCCGTAGCTGCTTTTCCCATGAAGACTAAAGTCATCTGTCACTCACCCTGACATGGAGAATCTTCATGCTGTTGCTGACTATCTCGGGATTGAAGGAAGTATCTGCCCTCCGTAGAAATTCCGGTTTCAGGATATATCCACAACGACCATTATCCTGGAAACGACCCCGGTTTAAATCCATTTTATATCCAGGGGTCTGGAAATTCAGAGCAACTGGTGGAGATATAATTCATTGGATACTGTTACAATGTGTTCTTCTATTTACTTATTATAACTCCCATCCTTGGCTGCAGCACTAAATTAATCAAGCATAGGGAACTGTGTTGGACCCATGGCTTTGTAGTGGACTTAGCCACAGAATAGTCCAATGCATTCTCCAATTGGGGTAATGTGTCGGGCATATTATCTCTCTAGAACCACTACTCAATTATTATGAAATGACCAAATATGGAGGGCTCTGTGTAGTCTTAAATAGGGCATGTCATGACATTTATTTTTATTATTAAATTTGCTATTTATTTATTTTATTGTGTGCAATGCTATATGGACAGTAATGAATGCAAGAACAAATGTTTTGGCTGCATCTAATGTTAGAAAGCGGAATACACAAGCTATAATTTTAAAATGAAAGTGACAGTATCCAAAAACTAATTGGATGTGAGAAGAGCAGAAAACTATAGCATCACAACATCAATTCATTACACTTGTGGGCAGGGTTGGTGATTGCACCGGTGACACGAAGGGAGGAGCATCACGTTAGAGAAGAGGAGCGGTGGTAAATGACAAAGGAGGGTGGAACAATCGGGGACAGACAGTACTATCTAAGTGTCATCAGAATATATGAAGTATTGGAATTCTGTGGAAGATATAAGGTTGCCAAGATATACTGATCAGTACCTAACCCTTGTATATTTTGATAATCTAGTCCAGCCTGGTCATGTCAAACCGCTTAGTAGCACCAATCATTAGCAAAGCCACAGCACTTGTAAGAGCCCAAAGATCTATCCTGCATGTGACAGTAGCTGTTAAAGGAACACTATAGTGTCAGGAACACAAACATGTATTTCTGACCCTATAATGTTAAAACCATCATCTAGCCCCCTGCCCCTCCTTGCTCCCCTAAATATAGTACAATCTTTTGTTCAAGTCTGCAGCTGCTGGGTCTGCCCCTGATCTGCCTGCTTGACTGACATCATCAGAAGTGTTGTCCTGAGCCAATCACAAAGCTTTACCATATGATTGGCTGAGACTGTCAAGGAGGCAGATCAGGGGCAGAGTGTTGGTTACACTGTGCAGCACTGCCTCAGGAAGCACCTCTAGTAGCCATATGGGGAGTGGCCAGTGGAGTTATCCCTAGGCTGTAATGTAAACACTGTTTTTTCTCTTAAAAGCCAGTGTTTTCTACAAAAAGCCTGAAGGGAATGATCCTACTCACCAGAACAAATACAATAAGCTGTAGTTGTTCTGGTGACCATAGTGTCCCTTTAAGAGTGAGGGATCCTCTGAAACATCTACAAATTAGTCATAGATGACTTTACATGAGGCATGAGGAACTAAATAACTAAACTTTCTCATTGCATTGCCTGGGCATGACAAATATTCCCTAACAATCAGTTAATTGAAAAATCACATGTGAATATAACTCTTAAGTGATTATAGTACCCCTCATCATCAGTCAGGCAGATCCTGGCTTAAGTTGGTAGAAGTTATTATGTAGCATTAGTTGGCCATCCACTATTTGTTCACCCGTGGCAGTATTCTTACCCAGCTGGCAGCCGGCATTCCACATCTCCTGAGGACTATAATTTGAAGAGTTGGCTCTCAGTCCATCTGGATAAATACGGCTGAGCTGTCGAGTGTTATACCGTACCATGGTATTTCCTGCCAAGGGTTATAAAAGAGTTATTTGATAATTAAGTGTGTTAGTAATTATTTTAATTAATTTCATAATTATGTTTATAAAAGGAGGTAAACTTAAAAGACGGGTCACAGTCTTTCTAAAGAGTCAGGTAGTTCAGGTATCTCTCTCTCAAACACAAATCCCCTTTACTCTCTTTAATGAGAATACAGAACTAAAGACAATGTTTGTTATTTAACAATTAATATATGTATTCTAAAATATTTTAGAAGTTCCAATACCATATTCTTTTATGAGTCTACGAATTTTATCCTCGCTGAAGGAACTCATTTCACAAGCAAGGCCCGGTTGATCGCGATATTCCACCGTTTGACAATAAACCACAAGGTCCGAAAGTTCAGGAGCCGTATCCTGGATTTGCGGAAAAACACAGTGGCCTTCTAAAAATACTCATTTATTACCAATAAGCCAGAAAACACAGAGAATGGTTAACAACTCAAATAGCCTTTTCTAGGTCTTGGTAAGTTGCTGAAGTCTCAAGCATATTTAAGTTCACATAGACAACCTATTCTAGTTGCATGTCAAAATGATTCCACACACAAAGGCAGTCCAGATTTGAAATGTCAGGTAGATCGTCTGCCTCAAAAACTTGGTTTTCTCAAAGACTAATAAAGATTTTGAAATGCAGGATTTCACAGACCTTTAGAACTATACCCTGCTTTTACTATTGCAAATCCATGCTTTAATTACTACCCACCACCCTTTATTAAGCACTACATAACCCACGAGTTTTACCAAAACTCACCATCCTTCTTTAATTAAGGCACCACTTGGTTGCTCTTTTAAACTCTTAGATCTTCCATTATTAACCTTCATCTCACCATGTCTCAAAACCAATGTTCTCTGTTACCAACCTCGTTCCCCCAACTCACCACCCTGGTTCTTCCATCATCTTCCTCTGATGACGAACGTTCTTTCAGCTTCTTCCCTTTTAACAGAATCTTCCGCTTCAGAGCCTGTAAGAGAAAATAGAGATTTGGGAAACGTAGCATTACTATATTCATGTCCCTTTGATGATATGAAGACAATGGAATAGTACAGAGTTGATCTTGACAAACTTTCAATCCAAGTACAATGAGTTAATAAATGGCACTAACTAATTCTTAAAAGTATAACATAAATCACCAAAAATAGCAGCATCCCAATAAATGCTCTAACTTAAAAAAAAACACTCTCATAAAAACCAATACAAAAAAAATAGGTGCGTTGTCCGGGCTCCAAAGAAAACCACTCCTTCAATGGACTTCACAGCAGCAGAGGCAAGAGGTGGTGTGCTAAATCCACCGGACCGCAATAAAGGTAAGAGATTCTTTATTTAAAGCCAGTACTTACCTCAGTGGTTCCCAAACCAGTCCTTAAACCAATCTACCAGTCCAGGATTTAGGGATTAAACCAATTGTGTCTAACGTGTTTTTAGAAAAGAAAAAAATACCCTGACACAACTGGGTAATCCTAAATCCTGGTTTGGAAACCACTGACTTACCTGCTCTCTTTTTGTGAGCGTTATTCCATTTCCCTACACCTGTTTTAATTTTAACACAGACTAATACTATTTATATATATATATATTTGTTTATTTCTTTATTTGATGTCATTACTGTGAATTTCTGGAAAGTGTAACAATGAGGTAAAAAGTGTGTATCACATATTTTGTAAATTTGTTTGCATTTTTCTTAGCAAAGTATATTGCACTTCATCAATATATTACACTTCATTAAATTTATATAATAAGAGATTTATGTTTTTTAAATTTGTGTTTATGTTAAAGCTTTTACGTGATACAGAAATAGCTCTACACTACTAGATACACTATCTGTTACAGATAGGTTCGACAAGCTAATACTACAGCAGGGACACAGACAGTTTAAATGCTGCACTAGTACAGCAGGTAAACTGTAATAATATTCCAATTCACTTATTACAAGAGTTATAATAAACACTACACTGCTACGCCAAATTTAGTTATAGTATCAGCACTACTGCTATGCCAGGTACAGATACCACCTCACCATTGTAATACTATGACATATAAGGACTTACCATCAATACTGAACATGCCAAGCTAGGCTAGATAGAAATATAGCAGTGATAGTACTGATAAGCACTGCAGGTACAGAGATAGAGCCAGAATTGCAATGCTCTGCTGGGCACAGAAATAAACTTACAGGACAATAAGGATGTGGACGTCTCTGCCTGAAGAGGTGGTTTTATCAGAGTCCGTACAGATGTTTAAACAGTAACTGAATGCATACTTGCAAAAACATAATATTCAGGGATATCATTTTTAATTTGTGGGGTAATATATTCTTGATCCAAGGAGATATCTGACTGCCATTCTGGGGTCAAGAAGGATTTTTTTCCTAGTTTGTTGCAAATTTTGAAGTGCTTCAAACTAGGTTTTGTTTTGCCTTCTTTTGAATCAACAGCAAAAACAGATGTGAGAAAGGCTGAACTTGATAGACACATGCCTCTTTCCATCCTATGTAACTATGTAACTGTGAAATGCGCTTCCATGTTAAACATTAGCCTAGGGCAGAAATATTATGCTCACTAAGACAGAAACAAGTTCAGAACTCAACTGCTCTGCTTGCTGCAATTATAATCACCCTGTAGGTTACAGGTTTCCTCAGCATTGTTCCGCTACGATGGGTACAGATAAAAGGTTCTGCACTGTAATTCTTCGCCAGGTGTGAGACTTGCTATATACGAGTTCATCTTACCTCTGGTGATGGTAAGTGATCTGATTCTAGATTGTTGATTGGTGCTGATATCAGCATGTCCCCCAGAATGTTACGCAGGTGGTACGCCATTGTCGCTTGCTGCTCCAATCCGCAGTGATTCTCCAAGGACAGGATGACAGGGAACAGTGAATTCTACCAGTGAGAAAAAATGTATGTTTTCAAATGCTATGTCAAGAGTCTACTAAGGTTTTCATTCAATCCCCTAACATTCCATCACATACGTATATACATTCCTTCTCCTCTTTACCATCCCATGTCTACATTCACTCTTATAAACTCATTCCCTCTGCCATCAATTCATATATTAATTCCTTCTCTCCTAAATGTATTCCTCTTCCTCTATACCATCATGTCTCTGTATACGTTGATACTCAATTCATCTCCCTGCACCATCCTGTCTCTGTATACATCGATACTCAATTCATCTCCCCGTACCATCCTGCCTCTATATACTTCAATACTCAATTCATCTCCCCGTACCATCCTGCCTCTGTATATTTCGATACTCAATTCATCATCCCATACCATCCTGTCCCTGAATATGTCGATACTCAAGTCATCTCCCCGTACCATCCTGTCCCTGTATATGTCGATACACAATTCATCTCCCCGTACCATCCTGTCCCTGTATATGTCGATACTCAATTCACCTCCCCGTACCATCCTGTCTCTGTACAGGTAGATACTCAATTCATCTCCCCGTACCATGCCTTTTCTCTTAAAGGACCACTATAGGCACCCAGACCACTTCAGCTTAATGAAGTGGTCTGGGTGCCTGGTCCATCTAGGGTTAACTTTGCCTGCTGTAAACATAGCCGTTTCAGAGAAACGGCTATGTTTACATATGGGTTAATCCAGCCTCCTGTGGCTGTCTCATTGACAGCCGCAAGAGGCGCTTCCGCGCTTCTCACTGTAATTTTCACAGTGAGAAGACGCTGCCGTCCCTAGGAAAGCATTGAGAAATGCTTTCCTATGGACTGGCTGGATGCGTGCGCGGCTCTTGCCGCGCATGCGCATTCAGCCGATGACGTCGTAAAGAGGAGGAGAGTCCCCAGCGCCGATGGAGCCCGGCACTGGAGAAAGGTAAGAATTTAAACCCTTCCTCCCCCTTCAGCCCGGTGAGAGGGGGGCCATGAGGGTGGGGGGACCTATTAACACTATAGTGCAAGGAAAACGAGTTTGTTTTCCTGGCACTATAGTGGTCCTTTAACATCTCCAAACATTCTATATATGACACGTTATTCTCTTTTGTGAGACAGACATGCCACACGTTGGCCTTGATTTAATATTTTTGGGAAAAGCTCTTAAAATAATCACAATCTGATTCATATGATTTATACATGAATTATTTAATGGTGACTTCTGTAGATAACTTATTTGAAAAGTCTTCTAACAGATTGGGATCATTTTAAAAGCTTAAAAAATAAAAAAAATCGAGGCCATAGTTTTCTGTCTGTTTCAATGATTTGCTGTTGTTCACCCAGTTAGTGTGACAAAAGGTGCCCAGTTCTTACCTTAAAAGCATTGTCTCGAATGGTAGAAATGACATCTTTGAATAATATCTTGGAGGTCAGAGTGTGCCCGTGGTAAATGACAGGCTCCCCAGAAGGTCCCTCCCAGCAGTCCAGTTCCACACAGCGGCAGCCCTCTTTAAACGCCCTGCAAGAGATGGACAAGAGATCATTGGAAGAAAATCGCGGGGTCCTTTTTAATATTACAAGAAGATATAACTTTGTCTCATAAAAACAATCAGAAATATGAAAATAATCTGGAATACGAAAAGGGCTCCACATCCAGTTATTGTAAGCACTGGCATAACCATAATCCAGCTATAAGCACTGGCATAACCATAATTGGTGATTGGTTGCGTCATTTTGAATGGACACCAAGTGCCAACAGTTTAAGCACTGGCACAAGTTTATTATGGGATGCCAAGATTTATTTTTTTTACCCAGAAACCATGCAGTTTAACCCATAATAAAGCAATACGGCAATCAGTATTTCTCTGCAGTTCATCTGGGTGCTACAGGCGACTGAATAGGTCCCTTACGATGACCACATGTTGATATATGCGCATTGTTTGCTGTACTCATCCCTTCCTGGCAAAGGACGCTTCCCGCTACGCAGGCCATGGGTACGCCATTCTTTGGAAAAGTAGGAGCCTGGCAGAGCACTCAACGGCAAATCTGTTACAGATATCTACAGAAACTGTTTTATTAACACTTTCTGTGCCTAAAGAGCAAGGGGCTGCAAGAGGCTTATAGAAAATTGTATCATGCTCAGTTAACCCCTGGTGTACCACTGGCAATAATAAAAAATTTTATATTTAATTTATATACGGCATTCCCTGATTTAACTAGAGTTGTATAGTAAAAGGAAGTATAGTAAGTACAGTACTAACAGGTGTACTTAGCACTTCACAGGTTACATTGCAGAAAATGGTATGTACTGTAGGTAGAGTAACTATACAGAGTATGTACATTTTTATGTATATAAAAGTTTAATAATAAGTATAATTAGCAGTTTACTGGTTGTATTAAAGCAGAGGAAAGGCATAGTAAGATATTTGGTCACACATTGTATCTATACCACCATTTTATAGTTTAATTCTATGCATATTCTATGCATAGGAGCTCATTCATTGGTTGAAAGTGCTCAGCTGATGAATGAGTGGTTATGCACAGAATTAACATTAGCAAATCTGTATCTCTTTCCATTCAGTATTAAACCATTTAAAATGTTTTATGCTAAACAGGAGTCCCCCAGCAGCCAATCGCCTCTGTGCTGCTTGGGCTAAGATGAAAGCATTAGTCTGAGCAGCAATGGGCAGCTGTGATTGGCTGAGAGTGTCAGATGACCTCTTTCAGCCTATCACAGCACCCATTGGTGGTATGAATCTGTATGGCTTAAAGGAAGTGTGTGATCTCTGCCTTAGCCACACCTCCAGTATGGGCTGGACTAAAAATAGCTTAACGCTAAATGAAAAGGCTGCGTACAAACTCAGTCTCAGTCCAGGGACTCCAGACAGATCTGAAATGGTTATAGTGCCTAGAGAGTCCCTTTAAGAAGATATTATGAGAGATATGTGTCCTGTATTGCCTAAGGTAAGTGGGAATACAAAGTAGAAAGACACATCACTAAATAAAACAAATTATTAGAGTATTATGTACATCATGACCCTTTAAATATGTTAACCTTCTCAATTAATGCTTACATAACATAGGCTTCAGTGCTGCTGTTCCCCACTAGCTGGTGATTGGTCAGATAGGTGTTATGGGAGCTGGAGATGAAGTAGTGGCTGAGGGGCTGTGTCATGTCTTGGTAGACCTTCTTGTGTTCATGATTGAAGACGTCGCCTTCCTCAGAGAGCAGGTACATCATAAAACCCTCTAACATCATCAGGTCATGCTGCTTGGCTGAGAGAGGGAGTTAGGAGTAAGAAGCAATGCAAAACACGTCTGTAAAAACAAGGGGGCTATAACAGTATTTCTAATGAATTAAAGGGACACATCAGACACCGGCATACAATTTATGCATCTAACAGTTTTTAGAGTAAATGATTATCTGCATTTTTTCAAACACAATTTGCATAGTTTTTGCAAAATTAAAATAAATTTTTGTAGCATCCTGCATCTTAACTCCACCCCCTGGGACACCCCTCCATTTGAAATCACGTCCTTCCTGCTGTTTCCTGTACCTAGAAGATTCATAACGTCATAGCTCCAAAAGCACACCGTTTCTCGCCCTTCTACCCAAACGTCAGTACTGGCACCCACTATCACTATTGTTCCTGTTATCTCATGTCTCGAAGCACTGCAAACGTTTCTCTGTGTTGTATTTCTGATAGCAGTTTTTCATAATTAGAAGGCTGCTAACTAAACTGCAAGTCACAAAACCCCGGCTCTGAGATAAACTGTGGCTGTGCAAAGAGAAAGCATTGAAATGGGCTGGTCAGCACCTCTCTCAAACAGTGTGAGGACACAGGCAAACAAAATGATCTTTTATTTATTTTTATTTTTTTCATATATATTTAATAAATGATCTATATCAAGCATTACAAAAGGAAGTTGCTACTCTGGAGGTTAGTGTTTAAGACACTCAGTAGGTTTCTCAAAGAAGAACTATGGCTGGACTCCAGGTCAGCACTACTGAACTGCTATGACCAGGAGATTAAACTCACAAGGCAAGCAAACGGAATCATTTTCCGCATCTGTGTACCGGATGTTCTCTATTCCTGCTCAGGAGTATGGTATTTGATGATCATACAATGAGTTTGCATAACACAACCAAACAATTTCGTAAAGTCAGGGGGCACCTGACTATATTGCTATACAGATCCCTCCCGACAGACAAGGTCTCTTCTAGTCCTTGGTGAGGCAGGAGTCCCTGATCTGTTAACTTAATGTTGTCTCAGGGATTAACCAAATTTTTCTAATTCTCACTTTTCTTGTGCCTTCTCCCATTATCTTATCCCCTTTTCCCTCAAGTCCTGACAAACATCCACACCCTCACAGGAACATTAACACTCTACGTAATACCCTGAGACAAGCACTCGGGCCTTTTGAGGCTGGTCTAAAACTTTTCCCTAAGATTTTTATTGCACCAATGATTCTTGGTGTGTCTATTTTAAGATCTTATGTCATTCTACTTAATGGTGGGAGGTGGGGAGGGAAACCTTAATAAAAAGGAGAATGAAATGAATTATAATTTATGGATTATAACTTCATATGTTCTATATGTACACAAGTTCAGAGCTCCAAGCACCATGACCAATTAAGTGATTTAAAGTGGTTATGGTGGCTGGAACCCGTATGTGCAGCGTTTTGCTTTGAAACTCTACACATAACATAGCGAGAGGTTAACCCCTTGTGTAATTCCACCTCCAGCAGCGTCGTATGGGGTGTCATCAGTCAGCCCAGAATTAGAGACTCAGGCTGACTAATGTCAATTCCCATTGCACAGATTTTCAGTCATTGGCTGAAAGCAGTCAGCTGACACATGTCGACCTGACCATTGCTAAACGGTTTCTCCCCTGCCAGGGTGCTCCTGGCATTATAACCACTACAGCGAGCTGTTGTAGTTCTAACGCTTGGAGAAACTTTTTAAGTTATATAACTTCAGACCTTAGGGTAAAATGTTCCAAAGTTCAGGACTAGTCATATAGGTAGATGGGCACTGCAATATGTACATGGAAATCAATGTTTTCCTTCAATATATCAGAATGTTACTTCCTGGTACCGGATATAGGCAGGGTATCATCAATAAGTGGCTGATTCAGTTTTAAACAAAATACTGTAGTATTGCAGTAAGACTCCAGGCACATTACAAATAATTCCCTGTTTGATTGTATAAGGGTGTGTGGGAGTACGGGAGTCTATGCGAACCATGAGACTGTGCACTGCCTGGTCCTGTAATTGATGGACAGGTGGGGATTTAGGGGTCCCATAAACCAAAATAGTAGTTATCACACTCCACTTAACGGCACAGGGAATTATGGAAGAGTTCCTCTACACACTGTGTGGAGAAACTAGGGTATCTATTTGTCAAGCCTACCCAGCAAGACCCTGCTAGAGCATAGTGCTTCAGGTATCAACTGGCAATCACACAGTGTCACAGCAAAATCCCCCACTCAGGGTAAGTCCTGACAGTCAAACTGTGTTTAGTCCTAGGGCTCCGGGAAGAACTTTTTTTCCCTGTATGGCTCTTGCAGCACTCTTAGAGATAAGGAGAGCCTGTCTCCCTTCACGCTAGGAGGAAAACAGCCATCTGACTCCTACTGTCCAGAGCCTGTATCAATCTATCTACCTACCTTCCGATCTGTCATCTATATATCTATTATCTATCTACCGGTCTATCCATCCATCTATAAATCTATCTATCTATTTTTGTATCTATCCAAAACATAATTTAAGCTGAACTTGTTTTTCCAACTCGTTATGCTAAAGAAAATGACATTTTTGTTTCAGTAACCACAATACGGGTAAAAATATAACATCAACTACACGGCATCTGAATGTGATACTAACGTGCAGAAACCTGCCAAACCAGAACTTGGAACGATTTTTCTGCCTGGATTTGAAGATCCATATGTGAATTAGAAGTAGATAGAGATGATCTACTGACTCAAAATAAAACCCGCTGATAAATGAAAATGTCTAAAGGTCTGTTCATTGCTTTCCTGCAGAACTCATTAAACCTGGCATACAGAAAACATCCAAAGGAATATTAACATTATACAGCGCCAACATATTCCGCAGAACTCTACGATTATAAAAAGGGGATATCAGTATGTGCCTGGCGGGTACCTGTGTGTATCACTGTGTGTGTCTGGCGGGAACCTGTGTGTATCAGTGTGTGCCTGGCGGGTACCTGTGTGTACTACTGAGTGTGTCTGGCAGGTACCTGTGTGTATCAGTGTGTGTCTGGCGGGTACATGTATGTACCACTGTGTGTGTCTGGCGTGTACCTGTGTGTATCACTGTGTATCAGGCAGGTACCTGTATGTACCACTGTGTGTGTCTGGCGGGTACCTGTATGTACCACTGTGTGTGTCTGGCGGGTACCTGTATGTATCACTGTGTGTCTGGTGGGTACCTGTGTGTACCACTGTGTGTGTCTGGCGGTTACCTGTGTGTATCACTGTGTGTCAGGCAGGTACCTGTATGTACCACTGTGTGTGTCTGGCGGGTACCTGTATGTACCACTGTGTGTGTCTGGCGGGTACCTGTATGTATCACTGTGTGTCTGGTGGGTACCTGTGTGTACCACTGTGTGTGTCTGGCGGTTACCTGTGTGTATCACTGTGTGTCAGGCAGGTACCTGTATGTACCACTGTGTGTGTCTGGCGTGTACCTGTGTGCATCACTGTGTATCAGGCAGGTACCTGTATGTACCACTGTGTGTGTCTGGCGGGTACCTGTATGTACCACTGTGTGTGTCTGGTGGGTACCTGTATGTATCACTGTGTGTCTGGCGGGTACATGTATGTACCACTGTGTGTGTCTGGCGTGTACCTGTGTGTATCACTGTGAGTGTCTGGCAGGTACCTATATGTATCACTGTATGTGTCTGGCTGTGTGTATCACTGTGTGTGTCTGACAGTGTATATCAGTGTTTGTCTGGCAGTGTTTACCTGTGTGTCTGACACTGTATACTTGTGTGTGTCAGTTTGTGTCTGACAGTGTGTACCTGTGTGCATTAGTGTGTGAATCAGTATGTGTCTGACAGTGTGTAACTGTGTGTCTGGCAGTCAATGTGAGTATGTGAGTGTATCTCAATACATGTCTGGCAGGGTAACTGTGTGTATCAGTGTTTCAGTATTTACCTGTGTGCATCAGTGTGTGTCTGGCAGTTTATATCCATGTGAGTATGTGAGTGTATCTCAGTATATGTCTGGCAGGGTAACTGTGTGTATCAGTGTTTCAGTAAGTACCTGTGTGTATCAGTGAGTATCCAAGTGAGTATGTGAGTGTATCTGGGAATGTGTATCTGTGTGCATCTATAAATATGTATGTGTACATTAGTGTGGCTGGGGGGGCCTGATCTGGGGGTTAATTAGAGGCGCCAAGAGTTCTAATGGCAGTCTTGATAGTCTCTATCCTTCACTAGTTATTATATATTCATATTACATACACTTTCTGTGTGTTTTATACAGTACAGCACATATACTAAAGCCTTAGGACAGGAATGCTATACATGTGTTATACCTCAAAAAAATATATGACTCCCAGTAATCTAGATACTGTATTTTTTATGCTTCCTTGTCTTACAATGTGTTTTCAGTATAAACAAACAACTGCACAGGTACCTTTCAGCCTATTTCCCTGAATTATAACTACAGCTAATTAAGGCCATGGTCTAATCTGTGCAGAATGCGCATTCGATCTGCCCGCTCCTTCTATGACCTCTGGTCCACTTACTCTACTTTTTGTCAATTCGGCTGTAAGGAAGCAGGTCGAACAACATTCCCGTACAGTAATCTGCAATTTTGGATTAATCTTACTGAAAGCAAATTCCTCCACCCGTTTAGACTTCTGAAAAGGTCTCTCTGTATCTATGTTCAGACAGTAACTGTAGAGATAGGTTTTGTTTTAATATTTGTTTTGTAAGTATCTTAAATAAGTGACCTTCTAACGGTATTTATGGTTACGCATGGACTTTCAACTGAATCTCAATGTATTCTTTTGGTTAAAACTATTAATATCTAAATATAGAAATATCCCACACTGTAAAGTGCACTGTATATTATTAAAGGGACACTCTAGGCACTATAACCAGTTTATCTCTTTGAATTGGTTATGGTGCCTGGACTCCCCTGGCATTGTCCCTTCATTCAGTATTAAATTATTTTAGAACAGTTTAGCACTAAATAAGGGTCTCTGGCTACCCACAGTCCGGCCCTAGAAACGTGGCTAAGGCAGAGATTACACACTTCCTTGTAGTCATATCCTTCATATGGTTAGTTGGAGCTCTGATAGGCTAAAAGCCATCAGCTGAAACTCTCAGCCAATCACAGCTGCTCCAGCTAATACTTCCTCATAAGCCAAAGCAGCACTGTGGGACTGCTGCGGACTCTCGTTTAGCATTAAAAACTAACATTAAAAACTATTTAATGCTCAATCAAATGATGGCTCCAGAGGACTCAGACACTCTAACAAGTTTAATGAGTTGAAGCAGATACCATGCCTGCAGTGTCCCTTTAACAATGATCCAAAGCAGGTTTTCTTTGATCTGTTGAGAATGTTTTCGTTTTGGCCCTCAAAAAAAAAAAGCGCATGGACATGTCACGTACACATGACAGTATCTGCTCACCCAAATCCATCTCTACGACTCTAAGAATGTCCGGCCTAGTCAGATATTAATTCACAAGTAGGCTTTTCATTCTTTTTGTGTCACACGCCCTATATACCATATTTAGCTTCCAAAATATATTGATATAAAATTGGTTAAACACAGAATTTTTGAATGATTATTCATAAATTTAAGTTGGGTATCATACCCTTGGCCAGGAAGTTCAGATTTACATAATTTATTTATTTGAGAAAATCAAACGAAATTCACAAAATGCTGACATCAGATTTTCTTGAGCTCTAACCAGACACAAGTGAGAAGACCGACTGCACGGTATTTAATGTTGTATCTCTGTTTGGAAGGTTTGTGGATAGTGCACTTTGGAATAAATGGTGTGTTTATCGAGTGTCTCTGCTTGTACACTAGTTTGTGTTTATGAATGGCTGGGTGTGTCTTTGTGTTTGTAACATATTACATTCCACATAACAGGAGAAACTAGTTTATCGTTTTATAGTTTGTCATCCGTCAAAAGCACACATAAACGCGGTAAATTCCTTCCACAAGCCATGTCTCCATAGTGACCAATATTTTAAAAACAAACCCATTTTATAGCGTTGAGGTGAGACTGCTAAAGAGTATAGGAGTACTCGTACTATTGCACATTGTAACTTCAATAAAACAGTTACACAATAGTGATCTAAAGCCTCGATAATGTCTCATGGTATAATCTCACATGCACTCCATCAGATAACTTTACTCATAAAAAAAACATCAAAGGCATTGCAAGCACCATAACCACTTTAGCCCCTATCAGCAGACAGGCTCGGCAAATGAATTGGAATAAACTGATTGTGCTAGTAACCCATTTTATTACAGAGTTACAGACGTTTACCTCGAAAATTATTTGACACAGAAGTGGGGGGACGGCAGAGCCACAGGCCTGCTGGTACCATAACCACTACAGCTGGCTATATTGGTTATGATGCTTTGGATGAGTGGACTTGCTTAATAAACTAAACTGACTGTAGCCATACAGTGGCTGTATCAACCTACCCACAACCTAGTTCACAGGTATGTGAACCAGACGGTGTGAAAAGACCTGCAAGGCCACTGACATCGCATATATATACGGCTGCGGTACAGACACTCTATGGGGGTGACACACATTGGGGAGAGCGCACAATGTATTGGAGGAGGCTTTCGTCAAATGTCAAAATAGGGCAGAACTTCCGATACTGACTGACAGAAATCAAAGATGGCAGCACAATACAGTAATCTAAATTTCTACATTATATTTCTGTTTCGGGCCTCACAAATAAATATTAGTATGTATTAGGATAAGTAAACTTAATATAAAAAAAAAAAAATCGGTGGAAGTGACAAATTGTCTCCTATACAATAAATCTGTGACGACATCACTATGTGCCTCTATTCACAAGTCTTGAAGACAATTTTTCGTCTTAAAAGGAAGTTTATACTAAGGTAGCGGCACCTATCCCAGGGACATTCCAACTGCAGCTGCAAAATAGACATCTTAAGCCGCAAGTTGCTTTGTAAATCCTGGCAAAGAGACAGAAACTGTTATTTTTACAGCAGCCAAGAATGTTATTTGTCAGTAGAATTAGCACTACAGTCCATTAGTATATAATGCAGTGTTTGGGAATACGGAGGATTTGGATTCGTGTCTGTGGAAAGCCCTTCGACTTAATCACTCAACCTGACTGGCCCTTTTCTAAAACACTATATAATGTATTCAGTATAAAGCGTCAATGGAAATAAAAAAAAAATAAAAAAAATTAAGACCTTGATGGCAGTTGTATTTAGGAACTTCAAGTTTTAGATCAAAGTAGCCGCTCTGGAAAGATTATCCAAGGAGGATAGGTTTTCAGTTCGCTTATTTTAGACCTAACATTTTAAATTCACTTTGAATTCTGACAAAATCACTCTTTGGATAATAACTCTATAATTGTAGCAACAGTTAGTAGTTCTATATTTGTATGTAACAGAGTTACAAAAGCTTTCTCCTGGGTGTGTCACATTATCTAGACTAGATCAGTGTACTTAGTGCATGTGTGTCACAAAGACAGACTGATTAGGCCTCCCTTGTGTTTGTCTATTACAGGCTTCCCCAAACTCCGGCCCTCTAGATGTTGCTGAACTACAACTCCCATGATTCTATGGATGAAATAGATAGGCTAAGAATCATGGGAGTTGTAGTTCAGCAACATCTGGAGAGCCGGAGTTTGAGAATGCCTAGTCTATTACATGGGCAGACTGATAGTGCCTCATTTACCCCATGATGCTTTGCAACTGAGCCTGCAAGGACACGTGCTCTTACCGCACAACAGAACAAAAAATGTCTGAGCGGCTGGCATTATGAATTTGCCAAAGTGATGTATATTTGTATAACTGATGCGAAGATGGTGGCAAAATGCACCATGCAATGCATCAATGCATGGAAGTGCAGGCTCAGCATAGGTAAGGGTGTTACTTATTTACTAAGCAGAGAGAAAAACACAAAGGTAGCTAAACTTCCAAACGAGGGAAGCCTACCTGGGAGTGGGCCACTGGATGAAGATAAAATGTAAAGTCGGATGTATGATGAAAACACGTATTTACTAAGGTACAATTGTTTATTATGAACTCTAAGGATCCACAAATTTAGCATAATGAACATCTACATGTTCCCATCGTATACAGCCTTTACACTTATTTTCAGTGAGACGAAGTGAATCTATACCAGGGGTGCCCAAAAGATAGACCCCCTGATGTTGTTCAACTACAGCTCCCATGATGCCTTCCATGCCTTTAGAATGCTTTTAGAACGACAAAGCATCATGGAAAGTGCAGTTTTAAAACATCGGGGGACCTACCGTTGGGCACCCCTGATCTAGACAATCACGAGGTTCACAGATAGGTAGCTTCTAATCGACTGGAATTTCTGCTCAGTTTAGGTAGATAATAGGTAAGTCTACATCGGGCCAGCCTTTGCAGGAGGAGAAATATAGGACCAGAACCACCCCTCTAGCATGTCTACCCACACTTAATGATAATGTATCACTGAGTTTTCTGTAGTCTTACCAATTCAATAAAAGTTATTGCTTTATCCCTGTCCAGTCATCCACTCATAGATAGGTTTCCCTAGTTTGGTGGTTTATCCACCTTTTTATTTTTCTTTATACTTAGTATCTATTAAGAGCAATTCCAAAGAAGTCTCACCAAATTCTGGCACAACTATTTGACCAACTTTCTTATTTCAGATGTTGTATATTTACCTCCGCTGCACTGCCTACTCCAATAAACAACACTGCTACTTGGATTTCGGAAAGCAAAACTGTCACCTTCTGCAGGCCATTAAAATAATTGGGATATTCATTTAGCACAATATCAAAGTGAACTATTTACACTTAATTCTTCTTTTGCATTTTACTATGGTTTAAACCATACAACATGCTGCTGTAACATGGGTTCTACTGCTTAGTGACTATGAATTTTAATTATAAACTTATACACAATGCACATTACTGCAATTTATCTTGATGTAAGACCCTTTAATGCACTATGCAGAACTATGATTTCTGTTGCTTTGGGGCTCCATGATACATTCATACATATCAGACATAACAATGTTCTAGGATGGGGGGGTAAAGGGGCTAACCGCCGAGCAGACTGGTCGCACCAAACCAGAACTCCATGCAAGAACCGGCAAACAAGCGACTTACCCTTAAAAGATCACACCGAAACCCCGGGGCTCTTTTAGCCGGTACAACGTACCTGGAGAAGCAATCTGAAGCGGAGATAGGGCTGCGGCCTACCAGCGGGTGCAGGTGCGGTAGAGGCGGCCAACCTCCACACCAGCGGCTCTGTTGGAAAACGCGACAATGTCCCATGGGGGGTTTGTGCCCAAAAGAAACGGCCAACGCCATCAAGCGACTGCAACCCAAGTGCAAACTCCCCTACGATACTCTCAGCGGAGCCGTGGAGGCCTCTGGGCACCTTACAGCTCGGAGAACCCAGTCAAGCCACCCTGCGGGCCCAAACGGACTGCCCACGGGCCTCAGCCATTTACTGACTGACCGACTCTCACCCTGGTGGGAAAATCGTGGATATTGCACACAAGGAAGGTGGAAGCCCAGCCAAGGAATCGGATGACTGCCTAAACTGCGGGAGCTGGATGTCAGCCGTGATTTGTCTTTGGACAGGGACTCTAACCGAGGCTACAAACAACCTAGCGACACAAAAGCAAAAAATGATAGCATTTATTGATCCCACTTAAGATTAGCTGAGTCTTTTCAACTCCACACATAATGCATAATTGTTTAGTCTTAACTAATGCTATGTCAGAGACATATCAGCTGCATGCATGTTAGCCTACATTATGAACACTAGACAGCTCTAGACAGTGAGTTAATAAACTGTGAGTTAATAGACCCTTGTTAGCACAGCAGCCAGCATGATAAGACGTTATAGGAGGGCATGAATGTTTAAGCTAGATCATTGCTTTCTCACATATGTGTAACCCTGTCTACCAAGGTTGTCATGATACCACAGGCATTCTTACTCTAAAATAATTGGTTATCGTACAGACATAGCTACTTAACTAACATAACCTTTAAACAAAAAGGTGCAAGTTCTCAGAGCCACTGTTCAACCAATCTATGTTTTCGAAGGTGCCCAGTGGCCACACGACCATACCAAGCCGAGGCATTGGCTGCCAGTGCCACATGTCCCCGAGCGCGGTACACGTGTACATACCCAAGGACTTGCTCCACCTTACAGCTTGTCAGGTTGTAGTCAATCAAAGTTAATTTTTGTGCTCTGTTATCTTTCTGTTTAACTCTCGTTTACATACCTAGCAGCATGCTCAGATCTGGTTATTTTGGAGGGATCTAGACGATAGTAAAAATCTTACAGTCCATAATGAATGTGACAGCGAGGCTCACCTCCCATGCCTCACCCTTCTGTCAGTCCCTACACTGGCTTCCTATAAAATATAGAGCTCAATTAAAAATTCTGGTTCTTGCTTTCAAATCTCTACATAATGCTGCTTCCACCTATCTATCCTCCCTTATACACAAGTATGTCCCGTCTAGGCCCTTACAATCTGCTGAAGACTTACGTCTATCTTCTGTCCGTACTCCCACCTCTGATGCTCGCCTTCAAGATTTCTCGAGGGCTGTACCGTTCCTGTGGAACTCGCTTCCCTCCTCCGTTAGATGCTCACCCAGTCTCCACTCCTTCAAAAAATCGTTAAAAACCCACTTCTTCATAAAAGCATATCCATTAAACTGTTAATAGCTCCTGACTGATTCCACTTCTGCAACTGTCATTAGTCTAATACTATCCTTACCTTTTTGTGTCATTTTACCCCACTCCCTCTAGCATGTAAGCTCATTGAGCAGGGCCCTCAACCCCTCTGTTCCTGTGTGTCCAACTTGTCTGGTTACAACTACATGTCTGTTCATCCACCCATTGTAAAGCGCTGCGGAATTTGATGGCGCTATATAAATACATAATAATAATAATAATAATATGCCAATGTTACACTCAGGGCCGTCTATAATATGAATAGGACCCCGGGCAAAGCCTTTTCTTGGGCCCCCTGGGCCCTGTCACTGCACCCTCCCTCCCCATTACGCCCAACCCGCAATCACACTGACAGACATACTGACACATACAAACACAGAAAGACACATTAAAACATTCGCAGATACATACTGACACACACATACACTGACACAAAAATATATACTGGCAAACATTGACACACATTCAGACATACTGATACACACACAGACACATACATATTCACAGACACATACACTGACAGATATATTGACACAGACACACACAGACATACACTGACAGGCGTATTGACATACACAGACATACTGACATACACACACACACACACTGAAACACAGTGAGACATACTGACATACACACACAGACATACTGACATACAAACACACAGACATACACACAGTATGTCTGTGTGTGTTAGTATGTCTGTGTGGTGTGTGTCAGTGTGTGTGTATGTCAGTGTGTATGTGTCAGTGTGTCTGTGTGTGTATGTCAGTGTGTCTGTGTGTGTATGTCAGTATGTCTGTCATAGACACACACAGACATACTGACATACATACACAAACAGACATACTGACACAAACATACTAACACACACATACTAACACACACACATACTAAAACACACACACATACAGACATACTAACACATACAGACATACTAACACACACAGGCATACTAACACACACAGACATACTAACACACACAGACATACTAACACACACACACACACATACTAACACACACACACATACTAACACACACACACAGACATACTAACACACACACAGACATACTAACACACACACAGGCATACTAACAAACACACACACACACAGACATACTAACACACACACACACACACAGACATACTAACACACACACACACACACACACTGACATACATTTAGCCACCCTCCAGGTTCTTACCTTTTTATGGAGGGTGGTTTCCCTGGGGTCCAGTGGCAGGCTGAGGCAGATGGGAGTTCTTCTCTGGAACTCCTCTCCTCCCTGCCTTCCTCCTCCCGCGCGGCTATCTCCGGTGGGAGGAAGTGACACGCGGTACTCACTTCCTCCCAGCCGGTACAGGAAGGGGCCCGGTCGCGCTGTTTAAGCGTCACAGCGCCCGACCGGGCCCCTTCTGCCACATGCCCACAGGGTGGCCCTTAGTGCATGGGCCACCCGGGGGCCTCCTTAGTTGGCGGGCCGGTGCGGCTGCACCGCCGGCCGCCGGGTACGGCTGCACCGCCGGCCGCCGGGTACATGGGGGCTGCTGAAATCGCGGGGCCCACGGGGCAGCTGCTCTGGGGCCCCCCAGGAGCAACTGGGCCCGGGGCAGCTGCCCCGTTTGCCCCGCGCTAAAGACGGCCCTGGTTACACAGCCCGGCAAAACATGTGTCCTAGATTAGTTAGATAAGCCAGCGACTAGACTGAATGCACTATAAAAATATATAACGCATTGTACCGCTAAGGTTTCGTTAGACCTGCGCAGCTAAACCAGGACCCCATTTTAATTGTATAGCGTTATGGCTGAAGGAGCATTAGGAAGATATAGTCCACAACATCTGGAGTGCCAAAGGTGACCTAACCTGGTATATCTTATGGCATGAAGTTGCCTTTACTTATTTTTAAACTGTATATAAACTAACATCCACACATGCATAACCCTTGTACCTTTCTCGTTGAGTTCATACTTATAGATGATTTCTTTAGCTCTTTCCAGAGTGGCCTCTTCCCCTTGGTGATGCAGGAATTCCTGTAGTTCCTCTGTGGACAATACCCGGTCTTCTCCAGAGTATTGGAAAAATATCTCCTCAAGTTCTGACCTGTGCATCAGCTGAGTACAGAATTCTTCAATCTCACAGTCCTCCAGGGTGTCTGTGTTAGAGCGGTCACATTTCTGGAGACACAGAAGGTATTATCTATAAGTAGGTACAACCGTATTTATACAGTGCCATCCAATGAGCACTAATCAAGAAGTGTTCTGAAGATTTGCTATTGGGTTGTCTAAATATTGACAAAACACAAAGTAGGAGACGTAAAAGTGGTTGCCTTATGTGATGATGAAACAACTGCGTGTTCGACATTTTAACAAATTTCACGCTTTTCATACATGGACAATTGCTTGTTTGAGGACACCAGTCATCTCAGAAAAAAAACCTTTTTTAATACAATAAGCTTTTCAAGCACAGAAAGAAAATATATTTCAAAAAAAAGTATATGTAAAAAAAATGCAAAAAAACTAAAAGTAGGGATGAGTTTTTCTAAATTTTCTTTTACAAATAAGTAATAAAAAAAAAACATTTAAGTAATTGAGTTTCTTTCAATACTAGATTAAAAGATTATTACATCTAAAAATAAAAGATTTTTGAGGTGACAGTTGTCCTTTAATTAGGGGCTTAAAAATAACAGAAGCACAAGACAATAAAAAATGAAAGAACCAGTAGACTGTCAGCTGTTCTCCTCTACAAAATCTTTCTCTTAACTGGGACCTCTTCAATAGTTATCTAAATCCACTACAATATATTAGAGATTGATTTGTGGCATTCCATGGAATATGCAAAAGTCTGACAAAACCTTTTACTACCTTATTTCTGTCACGGTGCCCGGTTGGCACCATGTGGCTGCACTTGATCTTTGCACTCACACGGTGCCCGATAGGCGCCGCATGGCTGCACCTGATCGGTACGCTCACGCGGTGCCTGATCGACGCCATGTGGAAGCGCCCGATCAGTGCGGCCATGCTGCATGAAGGAGAGGTTACTCACCTAATCTACAGCGCCACTCCTTCTAACGGCATCGGGTGTAGCGGCCGGGTCCAACGTTATGGCTAACTAAATAGCACCGCCCCAAAAACGTCATAAGTGACGTAAACGTGCGTGCGGCGTTCCGTTTTTGACGCACACGCACGTTTAGTGTTATAGGTCCCTTTTTAACCAATGAGCAGGCTTTGGAGGTTATTTAAACCCAAACCTGCTAGTGTTCAGTGCCCTGTCGTGGTTTCCAGTACTTTGATTATCCGAGAACGCATTTGGTACATTGTTATCCTGGTTTTTGATCTTGGCTTGTTCTGACTATCCATATATCTGGTATCCCTGACCCTTTGGCTTTGGTTTTTTGTTTATGCTCCTGTCTGTATCCATGACGTCGGCTTGTTTCTGACTATTTTTTCTATGTTAAATCTGACCATTCTAAGGCCCGGTAATACGTTTATCACTTTTACTTAATTCTGTGTGTTGGGCCACAGCCTCATCCTGACAATTTCTGACTTGAAGATCTCTTTGTTCTGTGTTGTCCACATTTTTCTTTGGAGAAATCTTTTCGAAAGCATACAAGGGGGTTGAGGGTTATATATATATATATATATATATATATATATATATATATATATAGTTTACATTAAGATACAATTAGCCCTGCAGGAAGTTGAGACAGAATGGGAGCCAACTAAAACCCTTCAAGGATTAATCTTAGAAATGGCTCTTAATGCCAAGGGTTCTCAACGCTACGTTTTATGAATATTCCCTTCAGAACAGAACTGTGAAGGCCACAAGTCATGGACCATTGGGAGCCTTTGACGATTGAGATGCAACGTTGGGAGAAGAAGTCATAGGAACTGTATACTAGACACTTGATAATATTTGATTCATATGCTAGCTTATCTACTCTCCCTTACCTATCAATCCCTCCTAGTCTATGATCAGGATATCGACATTAAAAAAAAGTGTGCATTGCACTAGACTCAAAGATCTTAAAGGAAGCATATGTTCAGCAATGGTCTCTACGTCTCTGAGCAACACTATGCAGTTCAATTCTCCACAGCAATGACTTGTGTTATGTATCATGACTGGGTAAGTGCCACACGTCCAACCTAAATTTAGCTGCCCTTCTCCTGCCAAGTTAACAGCAGGAAGAGGCATCTGCCAGGGGTGGGTTTTAAACTTCTGTGTATGAATATAGCACCTGCTTAAGTTGTAGATTGCAAGATCACCGATAGAAACATGAAAAAAAATGACACATCTAGTAGAGTTTTGGAAGTGTATGCTGAAAAGATACATTTATATAACAAAATAAAATAGATGTGAAATTAAAGTTGCTTAACAAATTATCAATGGTAATAAATTTATAGCAGCTATGACACTGCGTGGATACTCAGTAAATTTCCACAAAAATAAAAAATATGCCAAATACGATCAAAAGGTGTGAGCGAAGCGCTGTTAAATAAAACAGAACTTACCCCTTAAATACACTGAGGAACCATGAATTTGTGTAAAAATCAGACGCATATAATTGGGCATGAAATATATATATGTATATAACTGTATTGTGAACAATGATGGTGAGTAATGGAGACTCACATATGGGGGAGCCTTTTTGGAGACAGGCTCTAAACGTAAGGGATTCTGTGCCTTTAATGCAGCAACAGTGCCTTCTTTGTACAGCTTTATGGTGTGTTCCTCCAGCAATGATCAGAGAAAAAGACAAAAAAACAGTGATATGTGTGATATTCCAAAGCTGTATGCTTACCTTAAATTGGAGACCATTAATTACGGACTGCATGTATTGTAGATATGGTGCGAGAAATAAGGTGATACTGCCCTTGTTTGCAAACTCAGGATTCAGTATATAGAAGGAATCAGCAGGTAAATGTAATATAAGTAAATATTTTGTAAGTAAAATAAAAACAATTAAAAACATGTTTCACCAAGACATGTTTCACCGTGTAATCTTTTACAATCAGTACATTTCTGATCCTGGGTACTCCTATTTAAAGTTGAAAGGTTGACAACCCCTTATTAACTCCATGATATAGTAGGCCAATCGGAAGTGTTTGCTGTAGGCGGAGGCGTTGTCCTTCCCTCGATTCTGAAGTCCATGTGCTTGATATGACATTTTGGGGTTTTGCAGCATATGACAAAGTCCGTGATGCTTCAGAGGTTCTCAAAATAGTAACAATACGTCACTTCCAGGTAGTATTACGAGAAACAATCAAGACCACAGTACTTCTTATATGGTGTGAATTTGGGACTAAAACTGAGAGATCTTAGGGCACTTCCACCACATGTGTAGGAATCTGCCCCTTTGTTGCAGGCATCTCCAGCATTGCCCTGTTTCTCCTGGTTTATATGCTCTTCTCTGGGTTACGGTACCACCAAGATAGCAATTTGAAGGATGTTTCATGTGTAGGAGAGGCGATAGAGCACAGAGATACATATATATTTTATTCAAAATTGCACAATTGGGGGCGGAGCCTGGCAGCCGCACAGAATGGTCGTACACACTGAGAGCTCCGCACAATCTGGCTCCTAAATAACCGATAAATACAACCCTGCGACCCAAAACTTACAGCCCTCTACACTACAATATCGGGAGACATCCCTAGCTCCCATACTAGCGGTGCTTCCAGCCGTGACCGGTGGATAACACCGGAGGAGAGTCCGCGGCCTACAAGAGGCCTAGTAGCAGCGCGCGAGAGGGAGGCGGCCGATCCCTCAGCCTGCTATCAAGCACTTACCCGGGAAGACCAGCCTGCAACCCCCCCCCGAGCCGGTGGGGGTTATCCCGGCAACTTTCAACGGTGGCAAAATCATGAAATTCCTGCCACTATACACTCGAGACTACCCACCCACCAAGACCAAGATGGCGCACACCTCGTACATCTTACTGCCTCAACCCATCCGACTGACTCTGCAGGAGAGGCTTGATGCCTTATTTGAAAACTTCTGGGCCACAATAGCCGCATGCCGGCACAAGCCTGCTGGAGCCCAGCCAGACCCAACCGTGCCGCTCACAACTGGGCAGCCTGCGACTCACGGGCGAAACTGTGGTGCAGCATTGCCACTAAATAAGAAGAAACGGAGGACACATAAACAAACAAGGCGCCGAAGAATCCGCCCGGCACTGTCCAGCATCCGCCCTGAAGCACAGTCCCAACCGGGAAAAGTACGAAACCTATCGACGGCTAAGCACCACCGCAAGCACTCTTCAAACCCACTTAAACCCAGCCAACACCAACAGAGACCTACGGCTTACCCTACTCTTAGCAACCTGGCACCTCCATACCCGGCTAACCCGAAGAGCCTGCCTCACAACGTACCGCGGAGGTCAGGACCACTCGGACTGACCCTGCAAACCACAACATGTCTGCCCCACTCCAACAACATACCAGCAGATCGAGGGCGTCTGAGCCTGACAATGAGACTCTCCCGGCTGGAATGTGGAGCACCCCAGCGGGGCATTGGCTGAACGAGAGACTGAACACAGGAACCATCATCTTACATATGGCCCCTCAACAACGCACACAGAGCGCAAAGCATGGTAACCGTTCAGCTTCCTCCTCCTGCGCTCCATCTCCATCTCTACCTCTTCTTTCACTTTTCTTTTTGCTTCTACTCTGCCCACAATGAGGGACTCATGCCTACGCTCACCCAGGTGGCATAAGGGATGGATTCCACACGGACACAGCACCTATAATGTGCATCTCTACACCCTGATAACAACTCCCCTCAGCACAAAACCAGCCTTCTTATTTTTATGGTGGTTCCTTTAGTCAGAGATAATTACTTACTTTCTACACACCGTGTTAGTGAAATATCTACCAGTTAGCGATGTTCTGTAGTCAGAGATTTCTTATGTGCCTAGCAGGTTCAGTATCATAATAAGTTCAATGGTTCTCTTATGACATCCGAAAGTTACAAGCTCTTACTCATGCTTATATGCTAAAATGTCTTTCAGCCTTCATGTACCACTCTGGAACACAAAATCTTTCCTTACTAAAAATGTGCTGTACTGTAGATTGTCCTAGGCTGCATAAATGTGTATACTACGTACCTTGTCATTGCGTTTGGCATGACCCTGCCTGTGACACCCTATGCCTAAGCCAGTTCCAATGGCAACGTTAATCCTTAATTTACCTAACGTACCTTCAGCATGAACTTTACTCTATACTGCTTAAAGAAGCTTGTATCCTTTCCTACCTAAAATACCTGATAAGCTTGTTTATTTTCATTTTACCTTTAAAAAATGTGCACAGTATTTTCCATGCTATGTTTTATACTGATATTCAAAGGTTTCCTACAGCTATTGTGGCGTAGCAAGCCAGAATGTAATTTCATGCACTAACAAAAATAAAGAATTAAAAAAAAAAATTTAAAAAAATTGCACAATTATTTGTTTTTGTTTTTTACATAAATTCATGGTACCCAGATGTATTTAAGGGGTAAGTGCCATTTTATCTCACAGCACTTCACTCACACTTTTAGCATTTTTGTTGGGATTAATGACCTAAACATTAAAGGGACACTATAGTTACCAAAACAACCTCTGGAGTCTCACTGCTCAATTCTCAGCAATTTAGGAGTTAAATCACTTTTGTTTCTGTTCATGCAGCCCTAGCCACACCTCTCCTGGCTGTGAATGACGTAGCCTACATAAAAAAATGGCTTCACTTTCAATCAGAAAGTAGCTTACTTTAAAAGTTTTTATCTCCTGTTCTGTAAATTGAACTTTAATCACACACAGGAGTCTCCTGCAGTGTCTAGCAAGCTATTAACAAAGCAGGAGTTAAGAGATTTAGAATTAAACAGAATTTCCAATAAAGGAAGTGTAAACATTAGATGACTCTTTGCAGGAAGTGCTTAGGAAGGCTGTGTAAGTCAAATGCATGGAGGTGTGACTAGGGCTGCAAACAAAGTGATTTAAATTCTAAATGGCAGAGATCTGAGCAGTGAAACTGCAGGGGCACGATCTATACACCAAAACTGCTTCATTAAGCTAAAGTTGTTCAGGTGACTATAGTGTCCATTTAACATAATACATGAAAATGGTGCACATCCAATATTTAGCCACTTATAATATATAACAACGTGCCAAAATGACATATCTCATAAAAAAAATGCAACCAATTATAAAGTGGTACAGTGCATGAAAAGTTCTACTTAAAGTGCTGTATGTGATGACAGCAATCCTCAAAAGCATACACCAGGAAAATAATTGCTATCAATCCACAAGATCAGGGATAGGCAACCTTCGGCACTCCAGATATTGTAGACTACATCCCCCATAATGCTCTTACACCCATAATGCTGGCAAAGCACCATGTGAGGTGTAGTCCAAAGCATCTGGAGTGCCAACCGTTGCTTATGTCTGCACTAGATTAATATATAAATAATTTCACCATTACATATCCTAATCACAAAGTGGTGTAGTGCGTGAAAAGTGCTGCCCAAGTATATGGTGTGATAACAGCAAACACACATCAATACTTGCATAAGAATCCTATAGACAGGTCCAGCAAATGAGCTGGAAATGAAATAAAACAAAAAAATTAAATAAATAGTGCAACATTGTAAAGTCTCATAAATACAAGTAAAACATATAGTAATCGAAAATATTATGAAGGTGGAGTACATAGAGTACCACTCACTTTTTGGTGGGGGTTTATCACCAAACATTTTGTTTTTCGGTGGAATTTATCACCTAAACATTAACATAGTATGTGAGATATAGTAATATGTTTATGGCAGAGGCGCTCAACAGGTAGATTCCCAGATGTTTTAAAACTACAGCTTCCATGATGCTTTGTCATTCTAAAGGAATTCTCGACGCATGCAAAGCATCATGGGAGTTGTAGTTCTACAACATCTGGAGATCTACCTATCGGGCAACCGTGAATTATGAAACATTTGCTAAACAGTCTAAATAGAACCAAACCTGTTCTATATACCCTGTGCAGGCTAACAAGCTTTCGACAATATTGCAATACAATTTTTTTTATGACAACCCCAAGAAAGTTAAAGTCTGTCCTGTTACTTTTTTTAAACTCTATTTATTACATTCACCAGTATTGTCTGTTGCTTCTTTTGTGCCCCTAACCCTCATTTCGAAATTATGCCTTTTAGTGAAGCTATCGATTTATCAATATTTCCCTCACTTTTTCTCCACCAGAAAAGTGTTCAGTTTCACTTATTTTTTTCCCACCATTCTAAATTTGATGCTGTTTTTCTGAAACTGACTCTTCCACGAAAAATGGTCGAATTTCGGCAGAGAAAAGTCGACAATTTTTAGAAAAATGTAAATAAATATGAACAGATTAGAGACATCACTTAAATGAACCTCCCCCTCTCTGGCTTATAATGAGACTTTAGGGGACTCACCTTAAACAAAGTGTATGCATACATATCGTTCATTTCAATATTTATCATCTGCAGCATGTCCTTCACCTCTTGAAACGTCATCTTTTCGTCACCATCTCTATCTGCTTGATGGAGATAATCCCGGATCCAAATTCAGGGAAGTCAAGGAAAATATAAAACTTGATAAGGACAGTTCGTATCAACCGCAGTCAGACTGACATCTATCCTACTGACTTCTTCTTTTCCGTTAATAGCCTGCTAAAGCCTGCAGGAGCTTCCTGTGTGTGATTAAAGTTTAATTAAAAGTGCAGGAGACAAACACTTCTAAAGCAAATATACTATGCTTAAAAATAAACAATTTTTTATGCAGACTGTCAGTCACAGCCAGGGCTGCATAAACAGAAACAAAAGTTATTTAATTCCTATATGACAGAATTAAGCAGTGAAACTGCAGGGGTATGATCTATACACCAAAACTGCTTCATTAAGCAAAAGTTGTTTTGGTGCTTAGAGAGTCCCTTTAATGGACAGCTGCGGGCACACAAGGAAGAACTCCTATCCCGTAAAAGTTGCACATCACTGCAAACTTGCATGCATTTAATTATGCATTTTTTTTAATTGGGAGTATACCTAAAAACAGTTTGCAAAAGCTGCAGATCTTTTGTCTGCAGCCTTTACAAGCCCTCCCTTTCCTTCTGTGTCTGTCCAATCACAGACTTCCCAATGCAGCTCAATGAGATGTCTTTGCAAGGCAGGTTCTTTGACCAATTGCTGCCTCTTGAATTTAGCTCTACTGAGCTAACCAAACCAGGAAGCAGCAGGAGTTGTTGTCCGTTTGAAAGCCAGAGGATGTAACCAGGTTAAATTCTAAAAGTGTAAATTTCTATTGAAATCTGCACTTTTTGTAAAATTAAAAAAAGGACACATTTTTCACACATAAAGCATTTCAGCAAGCTAGAGTGTCCCTTTAAATGTGTCCCATACTCCACCTGCAATCAATTTACCCATAGCATGGTCCACCATTTAGAGAACCAGACCATGTTATGCTCAGAACAAGTATGGCATGTTCACAGCTTTAACAGTATAGATTTCATTTGTAATACCATAGACTCTATAGTGTAGAGGTTAGGCAATTGTACAGAATTCTATTTCGCTCCACACATTATGATCATTCTGTTCTGCTTAAATCGCCACCTGCAGCAAGTTAAGCTGCTAGTTTCATCGCGCATGAAGTAAAAAAAGGATATTGTACTAATTTCTCTCGCTGGCTCATTGCCTCGGCTCTCTGTATAAGTTTCCTCAGTCCCTGTACCCAACTTCGTGCCTCATTTTCGGTCGCTGCAGCCAGGTCAAGGTTCTTTCTTCTTCCCATAAAAGCAATACTGAAACAGGAACTCTCTGGGAAGCGTTGGCCATTCCTACGGAGTCCCTCGGACTGACGTCCTTCACGGATAGACTCGATGTGAAGGATGGAAACTAATGAAAGAACAGTCAGGAATTATGAGGGAACAGGAGGAGACATTGTACAAGGAGAAAGCAGAAGGGGAAAAAAAAGAGACAAATGGCACATGACAGGATAGAGAATGAATTTATAATGGTGAACAGCAAGTGGAATAAAATCAGCCATTCTCGTGAAACCATATTTGCGTGGAGAATCTCCCTATTCACCCAGCTAATTGAACTATTCACCATATCCATTCAATCCAAAACTACGGAACCTTTCCATTCCCTCCAAGACCATACACATCTACACTGAGAATCTTCCGATACCACAAAAAAAATTGAGATTGGATTAAAAAACAAAAAATACAGGAATTTCTCCAGCTATTCCAAGTGGCACGGAAATATGGTTGTAGAAGCTAAACTAAAGAAGCATGTCCATTGACGCTAAGAGTAGAAGAATACAGACATTGTGCACCTTTTTACACCTCACGACCTTGTGTACTTTTAAATAAACAGTTAACTTCTAGCATAAATTAATCCAGTTACTGTATATCAGGATGTCTAAATCAGACATCTCTCAACCAGTCATTCAGGAGTATAAAACATTTGCAACATTTTAAGTTGGTTCTATTTAACATATTCGCAAAATAGGACAGTTTGGGAATATTTTGAAAAGTAGGCAAGCCTTGCAGACAATCTTAAGATCACATTAATCACCACCACAACACACTGGGCAACGTTAGACCTTTGTAAAAATCGCTGAAGGTCTAAGTAAATGCTCGGTTTTTGGCTGCTTATGTAAATTGAAAACACTGCATGCATACCTCCCAGCATTTTAAAAGGGAACAAAAGGTACACTCTAATTTTAGGGGTGTGAATGGGGATGTGGCCACGGACTATGCTGTTCTGAGAAATGTTAGGTAACTTATTAATAATAATTTATGCAACTAAAATGTAAAAATGGAACAAGAACAATCTGTCTTATTTACACAGATTTATTGTAGTTTAACCCCTTAAAGACCTAGGACGGTTCAGGACCGTCATCGGCATTTTTGCATTGCCGACAGCTTACGGTCCTAAACCGTCCTAACGGTTTTATGTACTTACCCGATCGCCGTTGTTCCCCTGGCGGCGATCGGCGGTGCTCCCGGTGTGGGGAGACTGCAGTCCAGACAGTCTCCTCATGGCGTATTAGGACCCCTGGGGGTCACATGGTCACAATAGGTGTCCATGTGTCTGCCTGCAGGGGGACTGTCTGTACTGACAGGCAGTCTCCCTGCTAGTGTAAAATCATTAAAAAAATTACAAGTTTATGTTAATTAAAACTTTTTTTATGTGTATATATATATACAAAAAGATAATTTATGCTGGCACTCAATCACATAGGTGGTGCTGGTATTCGAGGTTATCCCTAAAAAAGCCCCATAAATATCATACAAAAAATATATATGAATACCGCACTCAATGTTGTAAAATAATCAACCGTAGATAAAAAAGTACTGTAATTGAATTTATTATTTTCAATTCCTAGATGTCTAGGTATATAACTTAATATGTGAGATTATAATTTAATCAAATGAATATATTACATCATATAGTCAATCGCTATTTACAAAAATAACCTCCATAGGTGTTATATAGATAAATAATTGATATATAAACACAGTTGTGAGGATTCCTGTTTGCAAATCTAAGGAAAACCTATCCATATGTATAATAGTTGAATCTGTGGTGTTCTATGTACATAGAAAAAAGAAAAAAGAAAAAATGAAAAAAATGAAAAATGAAAGAAATATGAAGAATAATGAAAAATTGAAAAAAATATAAAAGAGAAAAAAATAAAAATAAAAAGTGTACAGATAGTAAATGTCCTGATGTACAATAGTCCAGAGAATAGTGCACTTTATATAATAAATAGGTGGATCTCACCAAGTTGAATATCCAGATGGATTGTAGCCTTAGTAGCAACTGGAAAAAATGAAGACTCTGTGAAGTGTCTATTGAAGGATTTTAAACTGCTGAATTCCTGCTGTGCGCTGAAAAAAGGACTCAATAAAGGTGTCAGATGTGGTCCTCATATGTCTCCCTCAAAGTTGTTGCTGCTGTGTATCAAATCGGAGTTGTCCGCAATGAAAGTGTCGTCACAGTACATGGGCTGCGCGCTCGGGACATCCACGTCCCTTCGAAGGCCCCTGCAATCTGTTGGAAAAATAAAATCATTTATATATCCTAACTTTGGCGGCAAAATCTTGCCGTGACCTGTAGTACTCCCCCACTTCCGGGTTTCGGCGGCTGTGTGCGTGCGTATTTGCGTCATCACATTCAAATGTATCTTTATTGTCCATATAAAACTGCACGCGAACAACGGGTGTAAATGAACAGTCAATGCTTGATAGGAAAAATCCGTAATGAGGAGGACCCTAAATTAATATTATTAATAACCATAATATATTTTTATTAGACTGTGACAAACCATGGATAATAAATAGTTAATTGTTTAACAAGAGATATAATAATCAATAAGCTTAGATAAGAAGTAGCCCCACCTGGGGGAAAAAGAGTCATAAATAAATTGAATGATATATCTATAATAAATCTATATCCTCATAATGCTTGAAAGTACTGCTGACTAAACAGTGCCAAAGTAAAAAACAGCATAGAAAGGTATATTCCTACTGGGGACAATATATAAATGCTCATATTAAGATATCTTGGCTGCTAATGTAAAGGAACCTATAGACCTATGTATATGGATAATAAGATTCATCTTGTATCAAATGATTTAAAGAGACAATTTTTAAATTAGAAAAAAATATATTTAAATAGGAAAAATATTTAAATTAGAAAAAATAATTGGAGAAATGGAGAAAAAAATGGAGAAAAAGTTTATAAAAAACTGGAAAAATAGAAAAAATCTAGAAAAAAATAGAAAAATAGAAAAACATAGAAAAAATAATGAAAACATAGAAAAAATAAAGAAAAAATATATTTACATATATCTACATACAACGCTCTACACATGTAACTCACCGGTCATGTAATAACTCTCAGTGATCCTGGGCTGTGCATGTGAGGGACCCTGCTGTAAACACAGGTGGCGGACCCAGATGGGTCGTAGGACAGCGATCCAGAGCGACGGACTCTTTTTCCCCCAGGTGGGGCTACTTCTTATCTAAGCTTATTGATTATTATATCTCTTGTTAAACAATTAACTATTTATTATCCATGGTTTGTCACAGTCTAATAAAAATATATTATGGTTATTAATAATATTAATTTAGGGTCCTCCTCATTACGGATTTTTCCTATCAAGCATTGACTGTTCATTTACACCCGTTGTTCGCGTGCAGTTTTATATGGACAATAAAGATACATTTGAATGTGATGACGCAAATACGCACGCACACAGCCGCCGAAACCCGGAAGTGGGGGAGTACTACAGGTCACGGCAAGATTTTGCCGCCAAAGTTAGGATATATAAATGATTTTATTTTTCCAACAGATTGCAGGGGCCTTCGAAGGGACGTGGATGTCCCGAGCGCGCAGCCCATGTACTGTGACGACACTTTCATTGCGGACAACTCCGATTTGATACACAGCAGCAACAACTTTGAGGGAGACATATGAGGACCACATCTGACACCTTTATTGAGTCCTTTTTTCAGCGCACAGCAGGAATTCAGCAGTTTAAAATCCTTCAATAGACACTTCACAGAGTCTTCATTTTTTCCAGTTGCTACTAAGGCTACAATCCATCTGGATATTCAACTTGGTGAGATCCACCTATTTACTATATAAAGTGCACTATTCTCTGGACTATTGTACATCAGGACATTTACTATCTGTACACTTTTTATTTTTATTTTTTTCTCTTTTATGTTTTTTCAATTTTTCATTATTTTTCATATTTCTTTCATTTTTCATTTTTTTCATTTTTTCTTTTTTCTTTTTTCTATGTACATAGAACACCACAGATTCAACTATTATCCATATGGATAGGTTTTCCTTAGATTTGCAAACAGGAATCCTCACAACTGTGTTTATATATCAATTATTTATCTATATAACACCTATGGAGGTTATTTTTGTAAATAGCGATTGACTATATGATGTAATATATTCATTTGATTAAATTATAATCTCACATATTAAGTTATATACCTAGACATCTAGGAATTGAAAATAATAAATTCAATTACAGTACTTTTTTATCTACGGTTGATTATTTTACAACATTGAGTGCGGTATTCATATATATTTTTTGTATATATATATATATATATATATATATATATGTGTGTGTGTGAAATATGGACATATATTATATCTATATAATATATGTCTATATATCATATATATATACATATATATATAATGTCATACTAAGTGTATTTTTATATTAATATGTACTTATATTAATATAAAAATACACTTATAATTAAATTACACACGTATATATATAATATATACAGTTGCAAGAAAAAGTATGTGAACCCTTTGGTATGATATGGATTTCTGCACAAATTGGTCATAAAATGTGATCTAATCATCATCTAAGTCACAACAATAGACAATGCCAGTCTGCTTAAACTAATAACACACAAAGAATGAAATGTTGCCATGTTTTTATTGAACACACCATGTAAACATTCACAGTGCAGGTGGAAAAAGTATGTGAATCCTTGGATTTAATAACTGGTTGAACCTCCTTTGGCAGCAATAACTTCAACCAAACGTTTCCTGTAGTTGCAGATCAGACGTGCACAACGGTCAGGAGTAATTCTTGACCATTACTCTTTGCAGAACTGTTTCAGTTCAGCAATATTCTTGGGATGTCGAACCGCCACTCACCCGAGCGGTCAGAGAATGGTGACTCTACACACAGCACAGCCCAGGTCGCCACTGACAGCGCGAACATGCAACCTGCCGAAGAGTTAACTCCGGCCACAAAACAGGATATGCATTTCATGCTGACTGGCCTCCAGCGAAATCTCCTGCTTATGTGGCAGGTTGACCTAAAAGGACTAGCAACAGAAGTACAAGCGGTGTCGGCCCGCACCCACGCTGCAGAACAAGAGGTGAGAGATCTGCGCCAGGACCTCACCTCCCTAAAAGACACAGTCACTCAGCTGCAAAAGGCACAGGCTAATGTTAATAGACAAATATATGTACTAGAGGACAGGGGCAAAAGAAAGAATATCAAAATACGAGGTGCTGAAGAGGTACCACTGGACGAATTGCCCCACTACATAAGGCGCTTGGTGGCCTCTCTCCTTCCAAATAAGCAAGCAAAACATGTTACATTTGATGGCGTATATCGCATCGCTAAATCTCGACTAGCACCACAAGCAGCCCCTCGAGACATTATCCTGAGATGCCAGTCCCTCACGGACAAAATTGCTCTGATGACAGCAGTCAAAGGGAAATCACTGCATGACTTCGAAACACACAAACTTACATTTTTCCAGGACTTAAGCAGAGATACCTTATTGTGGCGAAAGAGCCTGCAGCCAGTCACGTCCACCCTACAAACAGCAGACATCGCATACCGATGGGCGACTCCAAGAACGCTATGGGTTACCAAAGGCGACAACCACTGTAAGATTTCCTCCTTGGGGGACACTCCAGCCCTAATGGCCACACTGGGAATACCCAGGGTTGCCACGGACATTCCTGCTGAATACCCTGGGACTGTACCTTGAAACCGGTGGCGACTATATGCCCAGATTTAAGTTAACATGTCATTAGTTTAGATTGCATTCTTGTTGTTATACCAGGTTATTTTATAATACTTACAGCCTAGACCTAACCTTACCGGTCTGCCAAGGCCAACACGCCCCGAAAAGACGAGACGAATGCCCCGTACATAGATTAGACCTCTCCCCCCCCCCCCAATGCCCTGGGGTTAAAGGGCATAGTAACCCACGGAGCACTTACCCTAGTTACAATACTAGCTCCAAGGCATATTAAAAACCCCTATCAGCAGACAAAACAAGCTAAGACCTGGGGTCACACAGACAACCAAACTCCAAAATACGACTCGATTACACAACGACGAACCACGGACACCCAGACTAACGCCAAATCTAACACACTCAATGTCACGCAACGGGCCGTGAGTCCATAAGCTAATCGCCTGTGCGAGTGTAAAATTACTGCCCACAACCCTCACTAGCGGCACAGACAATATATGCGCTATGACCAACCAGCCTAATACATCCCAAAAATGTGCAGAACATACTTTAGCCCAACTTACAGGACGACTGTTATGTAGAGATAGCTTAGGCATATGTTAAGGTGGCATACTTATATGTACATTTATATTGCATCATACAATTGAACATGTTAAATGGTTCGAATATAACTATCTGTAAAATTTGAGTTAAAGCAATCAATGCCACGAAAATGTACAAAAGTGTTATTATTGTGCCTGCATAAGCTGTTGGGGCTATGGAGGCTACATTGTCGGATATTGCACAACGAGAAAAAAAAAGAATAAAAAAAAAAAAAAAAAGAAGAATCTTAAATGTTGACTTATGTGTTTAAATTTACTGCAAAAATCCAGATAGCTTCTGAAAAGTTTTGGCAGGAGAATTAAGTCTAGAAAATGAACTGTGATTACATATAATGGCATCCCACTCATACTCACAGATCTGTTTGGAACGTGCCCGTTTTCTACGGCTTTGGTACCAGATCGTCATTCCGTCAGATTCCAGGCGGTAAAGTCTCTGCTGGCGCCACCCTGCCTTTATCTTCCAGAGCATGGAGCCATTAAGCAGGGTCTTCACATCATCGTCATCCGACAGAGCTGCAGAGGACAATATCATTTTACAGATCGATGAGTGGAAAACACAAAACTGTATAAATTTTTTAAAGTCACAAAAAATCTAATTTGTCATAAGGGTAAGCAAAGATGAAATGTGCAAAAATTTCTTAAAGGACCGGTTTGGGCACCATAACAACTTCATCAAAATTAACTTGTTATGGTGCCTGGAGGTCCTTCCGTTTTTTGTTTTTTTAATTCTTTAAAAGAAACTTATCTTTTTCAAGCTAGTTTTTCTAAATAGGGAGTCAATGATAGGCTAAGAGCTGCCTGATTCTGCATGAACTTACAGGTTTAAAGATTTTAAGAAAACGGAACAGAGAGGCAAGGAGATTTGGTGCTGGAACACAGACTTTGGGGTTAAACCATTCTTAAACGTTTTAACCCGATAAGATAAGCCAGTGCCAGGGACCTCCTGGCACTACAACAATTATTTTGTTATGGTGCCCTGGGTGTTCCTTTAATGCACTGAATTTATCATTTATCATAATGATAAATACTTAAATTACAAGAAAAAAAAATGTAAGTAATCCTTGACTCTCTTCCAGCGATGCTGGTGGTGGCACATTCAGCGGTCACTCTCTGCTACCATCTACATCCTACCCCTCTAATGTGACGCTGCTGGGGAGCACTTCCCCGGGCAGAGCAATCATCCCCCGTGACGCCAATGCATTGTCTTTATAGCCAGAGCAGCAGTGTCTAAACAGAGTTACATCAGTCACTCTGTTCCAATATTCACCCACTGCTGTGTTGGAGAGCAGGAGAACCACCTGTAGGAGGGTTCTCTTGTCCTGCATTATCACTCAATCCTTGACATAGAGGTCTACGAGGACTATGTACAAACAACTCATTGACAGGTGGTGAAAGGACCATACCTTTTAATTTCTTGCTCATCTATACATTTGCAAGTAATTCTGCAGCCACAATGTATAAATATAAGTTTATGTCATTTTTTTTTTTTTTTTTACCAGGATGTGTGTACTATGACAGCTACACGTTAAAATTGATGAACATACTGAGCCTTTAATATTTCTGATGTCCATAAAATTCCATTGGGTAATAATAATAACACTGATATAGCAAAACTTAGAAACTTTTTTCTTTTAGGGCGGCATTGTCACCCCCCTCTTCCATAGATGAGCAATAGTATGCAGTGACATCGGCTGCTGAAGAGGAGCTGATGGAAGAATATGGTGATGCCTGTAAGGGACAGGTTCTGGTAAGTAAATCTCACTTTTAACTGCTCCCTCCAGCTACCGAACCCCCACTGGCAATGCCACCATGCGGGGTCTTTGTGAATATCCCAAAATCCCCAGATGATGAAAGTTCCGCTTTATGCAGCCCAAAAATTCTCTAATTTAAGAAATAACAAAATCTTCCATCTCCCCTCTTCAGAAAAGGCCAGGAAGCATCCAATGCAGTGACTCAGTCTTTAGACCACAAAGCGTCTGTTTAATGACAAAATATTTACAAAGAGATAACTGAAAGTTATGCGGGAGACACCTGGATAACCACAAAAGGATCCGGGGAAGAGAATCTGGGAGAATGATTGAAAAATATTTAAAACATTGCTGAGACAAGTTAAACCGACAACCCTCACTTCTTGGGAAATTACACAACTGAATAAAACATTGCAAAATCACCTAACACTAGTGTTAACCTTTTTACGTGTGATGATCTGTTGTCATTTAAAAGTTTATTAATGATTAAGTAATTGATGTCACAATCTAGCTCAGTCCTGGCACCAGGCTTGCCATAAGGGGATCCAGCCGTTACACGTGCATGGGGCCCAGGCCATATATTCCTAATGTACATATATACACTGCTCAAAAAAATAAAGGGAACACTTAAACAACACAATGTAACTCCAAGTCAATCACACTTCAGTGAAATCAAACTGTCCACTTAGGAAGCAACACTGAGTGACTATTGTGCAAATGGGATACACAACAGGTGGAAATTATAGACAATTAGAAAGACACCCCCAATAAAGGAGTGGTTCTGCAGGTGGTGATCACAGACCACTTCTCAGGTACTATGCTTCCTGGCTGATGTTTTTATTCACTTTTGAATGCTGGCGGTGCTTTCACTCTAGTGGTAGCATGAGACGGAGTCTACAACCCACACAAGTGGCTAAGGTAGTGCAGCTCATCAGGATGGCACATCAATGCGAGCTGTGGCAAGAAGGTTTGCTGTGTCAGTCAGCGTAGTGTCCAGAGCATGGAGGCGCTACCAGGAGATAGGCCAGTACATCAGGAGACATCGAGGAGGCCGTAGGAGGGCAAGAACCCAGCAGCAGGACCGCTACCTCCGCCTTTGTGCAAGGAGGAACAGGAGGAGCACTGCCAGAGCCCTGCAAAATGACCTCCAGCAGGCCACAAATGTGCATGGTCAGAAACAGACTCCATGAGGGTGGTATGAGGGCCCGACAACCACAGGTGGGGTTTGTGCTTACAGCCCTACACCGTGCAGAATGTTTGGCAACACCAAGATTGGCAAATTCGTCACTGGCGCCCTGTGCTCTTCACAGATGAAAGCAGGTTCACACTGAGCACATGTGACAGACGTGACAGAGTCTGGAGACACCGTGGAAAATGTTCTGCTGCCTGCAACATCCTCCAGCATGACCGGTTTGGCAGTGGGTCAGTAATGGTGTGGGCATAGGCGTGCGCACGGGGTGTGCTGGGTGTGCCTAGGCACACCCTAATCCCCGCGGCACGCGCTATGTGCCTCCCTCTGTAAGCAGGTGATGGAGATAAAAGATCTCCCTCATCAGCCCACAGGCATGGAGGGAGACAGGAGAGGACCCGGGGAGCTCTTGCCAGCAGCCCCGCCAACTTCCTCTCGCGCAGTCGGGGCTAGAGTTCACTCTCCACTGGACCACCAGGGATGGCAGCAGCACGGTCCCCCCTCCCTACATAAGGTAAGAAGGGAGGAGGGATATTAACTAAACGGCCCCCACACCCCACACATTACCCACAAACAGCACACACACACAAACAGCACACACATCACCCTTACACTAACAACACCCAAACACACTAACAGCACCTTCACACTAACAACACCCTTACACACACAGCACCCTCACATTAACAATACCCTTACACACACACACTAACAGCACCCTCACACTAACAACACCCTTACACACACACACCGCACACAGCACACACTAACAGCACCCTTACACACACAGCACCCTTACACATACACACACTAACAGCACCTCTACACACACACAGCACACACTAACAGCACCCTAACACCCTCACACACACAGCACCCTTACACATACACACACTAACAGCACCCTTACACACAGCACCCTCACACACACAGCACCCTTACACACACACAGCACACACTAACATCCCCCTTACACACACAGCACCCTTACACACAGCACCCCACACACACAGCACACACTAACAGCACCCTTACACACACAGCACCCTCACACATACACACACACACCACACACTAACAGCACCCTTACACACACAGCGCTCTCATACACACACACAGAGCGCCTTCACACACACAGCACCTGCACACACACAGAGCGCCCACACACACACACACAGCACCTACACACATCACCCTCACACACACACAGCAGTATGTATGTGTGTGTGTATATATATATATATATATATATATATATACATGGCGTGTGTGTTTCTGCTTTAGGGTGCACACTCTAATACAATAACACTAACAGCACCCTTACACACACAGCACCCTCACACAGCACACACTAACAGCACCCTTACACACACAGAGCTCTCATACACACACACACAGCACCTTCACACACACACACACACAGCGCCTTCACACACACAGCACCTGCACACACACACACAGCACCTGCACACACAGCACCCTTACACACACAGCACCCTCACACATACACACACAGCACACACTAACAGCACCCTTACACACACAGCGCTCTCATACACACACACACACAGCACCTTCACACACACAGCACCTGCACACACACAGAGCGCCCACACACACACACACACAGCACCTACACACATCACCCTCACACACACACAGCAGTATGTATGTGTGTGTGTGTGTATATATATATATATATATATATATATATATATATATATATATATATATATACACATGGCGTGTGTGTTTCTGCTTTAGGGTGCACACTCTAATACAATAGGCTGCGCACGCCTATGGGTGTGGGATGGCATTTCTTTGGGGAGCCGCACAGAGGTAGCCTGACTGCCATTAGGTACCGAGATGAGATCCTCAGACCCCTTGCGAGACCATATGCTGGTGCGGTTGGCCCTGGGTTCCTCCTAATGCAAAACAATGCTAGACCTCATGTGGCTGGAGTGTGTCAGCAGTTCCTGCAGGACGAAGGCATTGATGCTATGGACTGGCCCGCCCGTTCCCCAGACCTGAATCCAATTGAGCACATCTGGGACATCATGTCTCGCTCCATCCTGTGGGTCCCTCGGCGCTGGGTCAACGCTTCGCCTCCTCCGATGTGATCTGACCTGAGGGGGAGGACTAATGTGCATGAACAGTGAGCAACACAAGCACATTAGTGCGCCCCACCTATACAAAAGCTTTGAAACAATGCTTCACTGATGCTGGATGTCCTCATAGAAAGCGCCAGGATGCCCAGCGTAATTTAGGAGACCTGGAGTCCGTTAACATCCAAGAAGTGCCTCTAGTGGCTGTCTGCTTGTCTTAGTCCTGCAAGGTGATCATTGCAGTTTCTCAACACTGCAGGACTAACAGGTGACAGGAATATTGCACCTAGACCCATTCAATGAGCTGAAGTGGTCTGGGTGACTATAGTGTCCCTTTAAGCATTATAGATGTGTTCTATACCTAGAATATACGTAACCAAATGGTTGATCCTTAGCTGGAGCAAGCAACTCTCAAGATGTGTTACCAGTTCCAACCTTAAGGCAAAAGGATCATGCAGACACAGTTTTCATATATGGTGTTTCAGCCCCAACATGATGTTATTTTGTGATCACATTTATGACTACTGAATATACAAATAATGGGACAAAAAATCTCTCTTTCCTCTGTACAGAGCCGTTATCTATAGCCAACACGCACTGTTAAAAGCTGAATATTCGTCATATATTTTTCTAAACCGTCTTCAAAAGATGTTATGGCTGGTGAGTACCCACAGCCCTGAAGCTGCTGTTTTGCAATGCACACAAAAAAAATTCAAGTTGAATTAATATTGCTTGTGGCATAGTATATTTATGCTGACCCTATGTCTCATATCTTTACGGATGCCAGACATTTTAATTTAAAAAAAAATAATATATTTTTTGTTTTTTGTGTGAAATCCAATGAATATAAATTTCTGATGGGAAGTACATACATAGTAAATGAAAAGATGTTCCAAATAGTGTTTACAAAAATCTGGTGACTGTTAACACATTTCACACTAGCTGGGGAGGGTGCATCCTTGATTCTAAAAACAAAACAAAATTAACCTGCATGTAAAAATAAAAGACCATTTGTAGGAAGGTCTGACGATGGTCACATAATGTTCTTTCCATGATCGTAATCACCTCTAATATTTTGCACCAGTCGTATATAATTTAATCTTGGCAAGAGGGTCTATTTAGGGTAAAATGTCTGTGTTGTGTTTTTTTATGGCTCAAAATATAAATCAACGTTGCCTTCAGAACTTTCATACTTTTTGGGAGTTATGCTTTCTCTTTGTGACCTTTTAAGTAATAAAAGGTTTCGCTGATTAGCCCCCACCTGGAATGTGCAGTCTGTTAATGGCTGCAGAATAAGTGACGGTGACAGAACAGTGACAGCTGATGGTTTGAGACCTAGGGGATTTCCTATCGACAAGCATACCTGGGAAATTTTGGTTTCCACTCAAGTCAGAAGAATGTGACAGAAAATATCTCCGGTATGGGGATATAGTTTGAAGCTTTGCCCACTTTCACTCCGTCCCCGATTTTCATCTTTCTCATACTGTCCATCCTTTAAGTTGGGGAGTCCATCTGGTTTAATATCCTAAGACCGCAATTGGTTTTCCCATGGAGGAATAAGAAAAGGAGATCTCAAGGGGACTGACCTGTTCTCCAATATTTGGGTCTCAATAATTTATTCCTGTCAACACATGGAATTACTTATGCCAGACAAGGGTAAACCTCAGTCACTAAAACTGTAGACAGTGGAAGCAAAGTGTGGTGGCTGCAAATTATTAATGGGGCAATATGCAGTATATGGATGGAATAGAAGCTACATGAAAATGATAGAAATAGGCTTTGTGTCTATGGAAAGGTGGTGGGCCACCCTCCATGTCTTGAAATTGTAGGCTTTGTGTCCCACCGCTCTCCACCATATCAAGAGATAGCTGTCTTTTTGTGCCACATTCCTCCATAATGTTATATCCATAATATGTCCAGGCACTCATGAGTTCAAATCAAGGTAGTGTTTAATGGATCACTAAGTGAACACACAACGTATAGACCTCACCATGAGGTCTTAGTCATTATGTGGGGAGTCTGTGCCAGCTCCTGTTTGGTTATGCCTCGATGGATTTCATAGTAGAAAAATGCTGTCCCCCTTCGCATTGGTACCACTCTCCACCATGTCAAGAAATGGCTGCCTGCCCAAGGGGGCATTGGCATATGTGGCGGCTTGGGAGAGGGACCTGGGGCCCCCGGGCAACCCCACCAACTGGCAAGACATCTGGGAGGCAACAGCCTCCATATCCATATGCGTCAACCACAAGGAGCAAGCGTACAAAACACTGCTCCGATGGTACCTAACCCCGGTACGGCTGTACCACATGGGCAAGGCAGACGCGGACCTATGCTGGAAAAATTGTGGGCAGAGGGGCACATACATACACGCATGGTGGCATTGCACTAAATTGGCCCCACTGTGGGCAGAAGTGGCTACCCTAGTCTCAACACTCCTCCAGACCACCATACCATTAGACCCCTGGACATGGCTCCTTTCCAGACCAAGAGAGGACCTGACCAGAGCCCAAAACAAAATGACAAACAGGATAGCCCTAGCGACTAGACGGGCAATAGCCGAAGTATGGGGAACACCAAACACCCCCACACTACAAACAATCATACGCAAAACCAGGGAAGCAATACACATGGAAAGGATCTCAGCCATTATTCATGAGAGCTCCAAGCACTTCCACAGAATCTGGGACCCCTGGCTATCTGAACCCCACCTACAATAAGGGCTCACGGACAGCCTCCATCTCTCCAAATAGGCCCGCTATACCAACATAGCAATCAAAATACCAATGCACTGATACTCAAAGTACGAAACACTACCCCAACCCGAACTACTGGATGACTACCAGACACCCGAAACTGAATCCCGCCATGGTACCCCCACCCTTGTACATAGGCCCTCAACCCCCCCCCCAACCGACCATCCGGACCCATGGGTACCCAACAATACGCAACGATGACAATAAAAACAGACAGAGGGCAACCCACCCTACCACAACAAGCGTTACCGAGACAAACCGTAAACCTCAAACGGCCACCAACACAGGTTTGACCAAACGAACCGTGCAAAGGGAAAGAGACCAAGACAGAGTTCCCTGAACCCCACACTATCGCACGGCAAACGCCAAACCAACAGACCACACCACGACACAGCAACTCCTTCACAACACCTTGAGACACAAAGACACATGTGTGGAAATTACTGTGCACCTGTACTATTTTGGCTGTACCACCCACACCCTCCTTCAATTCTGTACCTTAATGTTTACCTTTTTCCACACTGAAAAATAACAAATAAAGAATGTTTTAAAAAAAAGAAATGGCTGCCTGTGTTTCCCTCCACCACACTCCATCACGTTGAGCAATGGCAGTTTTTTTTCCCTGACCAGCATTTTTCTTCATATCTTCACCACTATCACGAATTATGAAATGCATTAACATAACAGGTTTATGGATACTTCCACTATAAAATCCTATGCTAATTTTGATTACAGATACTGTATAGTTAAAGTATTATACACCACCATCGTCAAGAACTAAAGACAACTGTTGTATATCCAATAAGAGTTCCATTCCTATTGACACCACACTGTGCAATCCAAACATAAGGCTTCCAATTAGTTCATCACGTAATCCTAAAAAACACAATCTTTTCTTGCAGCAAAGTCCCTAAATTCTCTCCAACTCCATCAAGCCATCAGCTGAACAAATGATCCATTCAGGTACCAGGTTGTGTCGGCTGCAGTAGCCTTCAATCCTTTTAATCTTCACCCCTCACTAAGCTCTTTTTATCCCTTTATCTGACAACAGCTTTTAACTCTTCCTGTACAAATTCATTTCCCTTATTGCTACAAGGAAACGACGTCACCTTTAGAAAAAGAATGGAAGTGAATAGTTGAAAGTAATTAGTTAACTTTCAACTGCTTTGGATACTATAATAATATCCACTAAGCTATCCGGGCTTAAAATTGGTTTGACTATTATAACAATGAATACTATATCAGCTACAAACCTTGCCAAATGTTTGGATCATAATTGATGGTATAAGGTGACCCGACTTTTCTTTTATAGGTAGAAGGGGTGTCTGCAAACTATATAATCAGTGTTCTGCATGCATAGGAACACTATATGGTCAGGAACACAAACATGTATTCCTGACCCTATAGTGCTAAACCCACCATTTAGGTGGCTTGCCCCCCTATAAAAGTTTAAAACTCACCTTATTTCCATTGCCGCACGGGTCTGCTGGCGCTGTCTCTGCTCCCTTTGTGACATCATCAAATGGCACGGGGTGGGGTCAAATGCCGTTTTTGGCCCGTCAGAACCTCCTCGTAGAGATGCATTGAATCAATGCATCTCAATTCAGCCTACAATTTCATTGAATCAAAACAGCTGTTTGCATAGCAAGCTAGTCATCTTGAATTTAAAATAATTAATTTCTTTCATGAGATTACCTGCAATTGTGCCATGAGTTGCAGTTTACAAGTTACAACAAGCCTGATAATTTAATATAGGTGCATTCACTATATTTGCAATTAAGCTGCAAAATTTAGGCCTACGTGTTTCTACCCCCATAATTCTGGCTCAACATTTTGAAGTCAGAATGTGATTTTAAAGATTTTCCCATTTAGTAAATAAACCCCTAGTAATTGTGCTAAATTAGGTTTCATTTTGTAGAGGCATGAGGGAACATTTTTTGCAAATTTTCCTTAGGCCGAATCAAGGTTATATGGTGCCCTGGGCAAAACCTCAGCCTCATTGCTCCTAAATTTCCAAAATACAGTTAAAGTATATGCAGCATAACAATATAACACAGTTTCAGAGCAATATGTACAGAGCTGTACCAACCGATTTTGACAACTCCACTTGTAGCAATGCTTTAATTATCTGAGAATATACACGGAATGATATGAGTTGACATATTCCTTCCAGCTGATTTTTCAGTCTGAGACTTGCCAAAGGGGATTTTTATATATTTGCCATTTTTATCCACTCCGCACTGTGTCACGTATCCCGAAAATACAAATAAAAAAACGTTCTTCAATTGTTTTTCTCCACGTTATGCTTATTTTTATTCATTGTTTTTGCAGGCCTTTTCTTGTATTAAAGGTGGTAAATCACCAGCTGAATTTTATTTTATTAATTCAATTATTTATTTACAAAAAAAGTTATTTTGTTGGTTAAAGTGTATATTTTAAAATAAAAGTTATAAATACTTACAAAATGCTTACAAACACAGCTATTTTATTTTAGATATAGAAATTTTGAAATCTGTGGAAGGTTTGGTGAATCATTCCATATTCTACACACTCCTCCCATAATTCCTGTATCCAGTGATCCAGCGCCGTTTTGGGATACTCGTTCTGCTCTTTTGTGTATTTATTTATTTATTGTGTCTCATATTGGGGACTTAAAGGGACACTCCAGGCACCCAGACCACTTCTGCCCATTGGAGTGGTCTGGGTGCCAACTTCCACTACTCTTAACCCTGAAAGTGTAAATATTGCAGTTTTCATAAACTGCAATATTTACCTTGCAGGTTTAACTCCTCCTCTAGTGGCTGTCTACTAGACAGCCACTAGAGGGCACTTCCGTGATCATAGCACATGAAAAGTATGCTATAGCGTAGCTGGACATCCTCACGCTATGTGAAGACCTCCAGCGTCGCTGAAATCCCCATAGGAAAGCATTTGAATTATTTTTCAATGCTTTCCTATGGGGAGGTCTAATGCGTGTGCACATTAGGTCTCCCCCACCAGCGGCCGCGCATGCGCAATAGATCTCACCCGCCGGATGACGTCGGCGGGGGAGGAGTGTGGGTGCTGGATACAGGTAAGTTTAACCCCTTCAGCAACTTAGGATGGGGGTGTGAGGGAGAGGGGACCTGCAGTGCCAGGAAAACTGTTTGTTTTCCTGGCACTGGAGAGTCCCTTTAAGTGAAAATACCAAAAAAAAATCAGAACAACTCTGTCATTAACATGTTTGTGGCTCAGCAAGGCCATTGCTTGGCACTTTTATGTGTGCAAGAGTACTCAAACAGGACTCGCGATATGTGCATCTCTTGTTATTTGTTTAACAAGTATCCATGAAAGTAACCTTTATGGACGATCTTTGTGACTTTGCGTGACTTTGACACATTCCTTCTGAACTTTGTTCTCTCCTTTATGCATACCTCCCAACATTTCAAGTGAAGAAGGAGCGACACTTTAATTTTAGGGGTGTGGGCAGGGGCCAGGCTGTTCTGAGAAATTTTAGGTGACGGATTAATAATTTATACAACTAAAATGTGAGTTATAACATTATTTACACAGACTGGTTTCTAAACACATTTATTGTCGTTTAAAGACACATTACTGGGAGTATTATTGCTGTGGAGCTCTGTTGTACACTCACACCTACAAAATGGAGCTCCTAGAACTGAGAGACATTAGGATAGAAAGATGAACCAAGGGATTTGTGCCGAAAATAGGGACTGTCCCTCCTAAACAGGGACACTTGGGAAGTGTGTTTATGGGTTTCCTACCTGGGCAATATGTGTAAGTCATACTATGAACATAAGCGATCAATCACAAATGGCATATATAATAGGTGTGTTCTTGCATGTCTATGTAAATATAATGCGCATGAGTGATAATGTTCCATGCACCATCAGGGGGCACAGATAGTGCCCCTTTAAGGTTCAACTAATAGATATCGCTTTCTCTCAGCATTACCATAGAGATTCTCTAACTGGCAGCTGAGGCAACGATGTGTAGCGGGACTAGGGGTATGACATGTGTCTCTCACACTATGCTGCAAGCTTGAAGACATGGCAATTGAGCTAGGACTGTCTAGGGGGAGTTTAAGGACCACTCTAGGCACCCAGACCACTTCAGCTTAATGAAGTGGTCTGGGTGCCAGGTTCCTCTAGGATTAACCCCTTTTTTTTTATAAACATAGCAGTTTCAGAGAAACTGCTATGTTTATAAATGGGTTAATCCAGCCTCCAAATCCTCTAGTGGCTGTCTCATTGACAGCCGCTAGAGGCGCTTGCGTGCTTCTCACTGTGAAAATCACAGTGAGAAGACGCAAGCGTCCATAGGAAAGCATTGTAAATGCTTTCCTATGAGACCGACTGAATGCGCGCGCAGCGCATGCGCATTCAGCCGAAGAGGAGGATCAGAGGCGGAGAGGAGGAGGAGAGCACCCCACCCAGCGCTGGAATAAAGGTAAGTTTAACCCCTTTCCTCTCCCCAGAGCCCGGCGGGAGGGGGACCCTGTATGGCCGGTTACTGTGGAGGAAAGAGGTTGGGATTTGTATTTGTAAATGCCTGACTGTGTGTGTCTCTGGCTGTATGTCATTGACAGTTTGTCTCTTTTTGTGTGTAGCATGTGTGTCTGACAGCAGGAATCTGTGTGTGTCTAACATTATGCACCAGTGTATGTGATTGTGTGTGTGTTCCTGACATTGTGTATTTGTTTCTGGCAATGTGTAAGTGTGCATTCTAAAACAGTGGGTATGGGTATGACCGTTTATGCTTGTATATCTGTGTGTGTGGCAAGGAGTGTGTATCTAGGTGAGGGGGTACGAAATCCCTGAACTTTCTAAACCATGACAAGAACAGTGATGCTGAATGATGGTAGGGGAAGGTAATGGTGTGGTTCTGTACAGCTTCCACCTGCCTTTTATGGCTGCATCCTTTATCAGTAAATCCTGTACACCAGTCATGACTAAAAATACCTGTAGTGTGACATACCACAACATAACATGACACTAATATGCTTCTTCTCATTATGATGGACTGTACGATAGCATCTAAAGTCTGCAATGTAAAAAGTCACCTTTCCTGTCTGTCCACCTCTGCACTTACAAAGTGACACAGACATGATCTCACAACTGCATATAAGTCTCCTCCTTTCCACAACTCTTCCCGCTCTTGTCTCATTCAGTGGATGGGAGCTGCAGTCTGCATGAGTCTGCACCACAGCCCGGTTACTTCCACTACTCTTGATGTAATATAGAAAGAAGCTGTAGGATGGAATACTGTGCGTCTCCAACACAGTATGCCTGTTTCTGCTATTGACCCATAATATATATATATATATATTAGAGTATGGGTTTCCATCCAGGTCACATGATACAGAATATTACGCTAGTTACTTCCACAAACTGTTACAATCATTTTGCTCCTTTCCTAAATATCATATGGGTATTTTAATTAAACTTCCAAAGAAAAAGAGGATATCAGCATGACTATGACCTGCTGAAAGTGATGTTTACGCAATTAGAGGGTGATTCTAAGTACCATAACCACTTTACATTATTGCAAATTTTGTGGAGCAAAGAGTACCCCGCACCCACTCTCGGCTCTGAAATTAGCTTATAACCCCACTTTCAGGCTCCCTGTGTCCAAGGACAGAATTGACAGAGTTGTGGCATGCATTCTGTGATTGATCTTGGTGATCCAGCGATGATAGAGCTTTGATATAGTATATATGGAATGTTTACTGGATGGGCGTTTATGGGATAAGATCAGACCTCATAGACCAAAATTAAAGGCTTCTGCTTGGGGGAGCCTCTTTCAGGCAGGAAGATGCAAACTTTTTATTTAAGCTGTGCAATCTAAGGACCTGGAACGTTATTTTTTTTTTTTTTTGCTTTCATTTATTTATTTAATTTATTTTGGGGGGGACGAAAATATCTCCACAATACATTATAAATTAGGGGCACATTTTTATTCAATTGATTCTCTTTCAACACAAACTATAAGCACGCTGTAAATCACAGCAGAGTTTTGTCATGCAAAACATGCCCTGTCACTGTGTAGGTGTGCCCGTATCCATATTTGCAATTTGATAGCAGCTTTGAAATTGTATATTCACATAGATAATGTTCTCGTTTCACCCATCCCTGCCCTTTCCCTAACGTTTAGACAGAACAGCAGCATAATACATGTCAATATGTAAAGGTAGGACTGAGAACTTTAATTACGAGAAATACTGCTATACCTATACTAATATAGTATGTAGTTAAAGGGGAACTCCAAGCACCATAAACAATACAGCCCGCTGGTTTGTATTCTTACTGAGTCCCCATCAAGCTGCAAGGATCTTTGCTTCTAGGCTCTCAAACGTCGGGCTTCTGCAGAGCTGCAGAAGCCGATCCATATGCCATTCATTGATTGAGACTGTCAGCCGACAGCAAATATTATTTTATTATTTCTATGGCACCATCACATTCCATTGCGCTGTAAAATGGGAATCAACCAATGAATGTCACACAAGGTGCAAAAAAAAAATAATTTGCACAGAATTCATGTTAGTGTTGACGTGCTTCAATAACACTGCTGAAGGTGCCGTTATACCTCCGGCAAGAGATTAAACTCTGTAAGTGCAGTGTTTCAAAAAGACTCCAGGCACCATTACCACTTCAAATCACGGATGTGGTCATTCTGGTGGGAGTAACCCATTCATATTTACCCCAAATTGATTTTTTTTCTTCATCTTGGTTTGCAACCTAATTTTGAGAAAATCTTGATATAACAGTTTTTTTGTTTTTACTGTTTACAAAGCAATGTCTGATTACATATTTCTGTTAAGATTAACTGAGCTTTTCATGCATTCAAAGTTGATAAAATGGGTGCCCTTATGTCCTTGATCACAATCTACCTTTTGGTAATTATTTTCATGTTAACGGCTGCTGATGACCCATTAATGTCAGCGCAATCACAATTACACCTTTCTGATGGTTTTGAACACTTTTGAAATATACGGTTTGAGATAAAAGGGTTTGATGCCTTCCTGAACCCCTGAACCGATCTGGGTGATTTGTGGATATGTTGGTTAACCAGATCAGGGCTATCAGGGGATGTCACTTTTGTGGGGGGTTTTTTGTTGTATTTTTAAGGTGCTTTTGGGGTGTTTGGGAAATGTGTGGTTTTTATGCTTGGAGATAACTGAGTTTTGTACAGTGCTTATCTCCCAATTATCTCACAGGCACAGGGGAGGGATTGTCTTGTTTTGTATGGAAGTGTCCTGGACCTGAGAGCCAATGTTATTGTGTGTATGCCTTTACAGTAGTCTACTCTCAGGTCCAGGGGTGAGTGCCCCTTGCATTAGGACCTGCATATAAGGCGAGTTGTGGCTGCCATTAGAATTCCAGCTTGTACTCCCAGAACTATGTGTCGTCTGGTTACTGGGAGGGGAAAGGGCTATTCTTTAATCACTGTTCCAGTGTGGAGGATTCAACAGGGAAAGTCCTTGTAAGGACTAGAGCTCCCAGGACTGAGTGTCGTCCAGTGTCTGAGGGTTGCTACAGCAAGTTTCCCATTCGGCTCGAGGAGGGAGCGGTTCCAGGGCCCCAGTCAAGCCACGGTGTCTGAGGGCAGAAGTGCTGCGGTTTGTCCCTGTTCCAGCTAGAATGCGATCCTTTAGCGGAGGTACCTAGTCGGGGTACAGCGAGCTCCGTTACATACTCCATCTCATTGATCACTGTCAGCACACGAGCTAAGCCAGGGTTTAGCTCAGAAAAGCTAACAGAAGTTCTGCTTAGGAACTTTTGGCTCTCTGGCGATGGTAGTGGAGGTGTGGAGCAGAACCCAGATAACCCCAGTTAAGATATCAAACCATTCAAAAATGACTTGACTCCTTACAATGGGAGGCTACCAGGGCACCTGCTGTAGTGGTTATGGTGTTTAGGGATGTCCCTTTATGTAACAATGACACTATGACCCCACTGCGTCTATTTACATGACAGACATAAATGCTATGTGTCCCTCAGTGTTCTGTTCAGAGACGACTTGTATTTAACATATTTATAAATGATCTTGAAATAGGCATTGAAATTCATGTGTCAGTATTTGCAGATGACACAAAACATGTGAGCAGGATATAACTTTGCTGCAGAAGGATTTAGATAGATCGGGGACTGGGCACTCAAATGGCAAATTAAACTTAATGTAGAAAAAGGCAAAGTTATGCACAAGCAACCTACACTCGAAATGGTAGTGAATTAGGGATAACAATACACAAGAAGAATGTGGGACTTGTTATAGACAACAAACTAGGCAAATATGTGCAGTCAATCAACAGTTGCTAAGGCCAGTAAGGTATTGTCGTGCATTCATTCTCAGGATGAAAATATCATTATGCCTCTTTATAAATCAACGGTAAAACCACACATTGATTAAAGGACCACTATAGTGCCAGGAAAACATACTCGTTTTCCAGGCACTATAGTGCCCTGAGGGTGCCCCCACCCTCAGGGTCCCACTCCCGCCGGGCTGGATAGAGAGGAAGGGGTTAAACTTACCTCTTACTCCAGCGCCGGACGGGGAGCTCTCCGCCTCCGATCCTCCTCCCTCTTCTCCTCCTCTTCGGCTGAATGCGCATGCGCGGCATGAGCCGCGGGCGCATTCAGCCAGTCCATAGGAAAGCATTCACAATGCTTTCCTATGGACGCTGGCGTCTTCTCACTGTGATTATCACAGTGTGAAACGCTGAAGCCCTCTAGCGGATGTCAATGAGACAGCCACGAGAGGCTGGATTAACCCTATTATAAACATAGCAGTTTCTCAGAAACTGCTATGTTTATAGAAAAAAGGGTTAACCCTAGATGGACCAGGCACCCAGACCACCTCATTAAGCTGAAGTGGTCTGGGTGCCTATAGTGGTCCTTTAAGCTGTGCAATTTTGAGCACCTGTTCTAAAGAAGTATATTATGGCACTAGAAAATGTTCAGAAGCGGGCTGCAAAAGTAATTAATGGAATGGAAGATTTTTGCGTGTTTGTTCTTTTGGATCAACAGCAAAATCAGATGTGAGAAAAGCTAAACTTGATGGGCACAAGTATGTTTTCAGCCTATGTGGCTATGTTGCTTATAATGTGCGGGTAAGAATGCCCTAATCATCCAAATGTGATAAAGTTGCTACCTGGGTGTCTACCTTTGGGCTAGTCCTAGTTTAAAGGCATTTCTTCCTAAAGATGTGGACAGATCAGTTTTGTGTGCATTATTTAGAATGAAATAGCCATGCTGTGGCCATAACTGAATTGGAAATGGTTTCCAAAACTACACTGCTAGCTAACATTTGGCAGTTCGGTTTTCAAGTCATGACCATTTACTGTTAAACGAAAAAAAATATATAGAAATTTGGCACAACAGGAGAACATTAAAATAACTTTCCCATTTCTAAAAGAGTGTGTGGACTTTTTTTTTTCTTCCTTTACCTTTGCTATATATCTGCCAAAATGACACATGTCAAAACGGTGTGGACGTAGTAATTACCCTACCAAGGAGCCTTGGAGCCGGACGGGGTCTCAGTAAGTCTCTAATTATTATGTACACTAAAAGGCAAGGGTGATAGTCAGAATCCCAAAATAAATTACAGTGTTATAAAAAGTTGATGTTGAAAGCATTTTTAAAGGGAAGTACATTACTATATTACAAGTAATAACATTTAATGTACAAATGATAAATTATAAGGTAAAAATGCTTGAATATACGTTATGTTACTAGAACACTTCAGATTAAAAGGGACACTCCATGTGGATTGCCGTTGGAGTACCACATGTGCGTTGTGATATCTATGTGCACTGCAAAAATAAAGAATTTAAAAAAATTAAAAAAAGGAACACTCCAGATTCCAAAAGAACTTCAGCTGCCTTGTAGACACGCTTTAGGGCAGGCTTCCCCAAACTCCGGCCCTCCAGATGTTACTGAACTACAACTCCCATGACTCTCAGCCTATCTATTTAATTCATAGAATCATGGGAGTTGTAGTTCAGCAACATCTGGAGGGCCGGAGTTTGGGGAAGCCTGCTTTAGGGGTTAATTTGCTGTCCCCTCTTTCTTATTTGATAAAAGTGGTGATTTCAAGAAATATCTGAATTTTTATAAATTTTAAAAGTTGCACCCTCCAACCTGTCAAACAGCCAGAAAAGTGGTCTTCCGTACTCACTTTGAGCATTCATTCATTCATAGCAGGAGGCAGTGCTTCTCATGGAGGAGCACTGCATTCACTGGGGATATTTATCGAAGGTTTCTGAAAAGTGACGCTCATATTCTGTCATCATTTTGATTATATTTATCAAAGTGCTCTAAACGTGATGACAATTGTCTTTGTAGTAAATTCTGCATTTTTTCACAAACATTTCTATTTCAGAAGACCCTCAAATTTCGAGTGGCAGAAAAAAAGGGAAGTGAAACTTAACACTTTTCACCAGAAAAGGTTCTGAAAAATTCTGGTAAATGGTGTATATTAAAAAAAATTATGATTAAAGACGTAAAAAACAGCATATTTAAAAATCCGTCCAATTTTGTAAATTGCACCAGAAATTCATTGAAAATTAGAGGTTCCACCTACACTTTGATAAATATCCCCCAATGTGTCTCTATGTGAAGCATTCTATTGGCTCAGAATGGAGACCTCAGCGCATGCACCATGGAATCCCAATGCTTCTCTGTGAGAAGCATTGGATTGGCCCAGGAGAGCCTCACTAGTGAGAATCTCCTAAAGTCAGGGCAGAGTTGTGGTGAGGAGTGCTGAAGTTTGGGATCTTATTCGTGGTAGAATAAATATTTTCCATTTGTCGACAAATCTGTGTCTAAGTGTTAGATCTTTGTATCCTTGTTATTAGACAATAAGGAGAAGTTGTATTTGTAATATATAGTAAGGGTTTATTACTGTGTGATAGCAATGTGTAGAATGTATCTGCCATCTGCCAGCCAATCCTAGTCATCCAATTAATTTCAATAGGAGTGCAGAGCTGTGATTATATTCCATAGGTCTCTACATTTGTGTAGAACAGGCCAACTTCAAGGACCTCTTGCAACGAAGGTTCCCAAGAGCGGTTCAACCCCAAAGTCTGCAAGCCAATGAAAAATCCCTCGGCCCCCGCACTTTCGTTCCCGTATGCTCTGCTCAGCTCATGGACTTACGCTCAATGTCCGAAGCTTCGAACGGGAAGCCTCAGACTGCGCACTTCTAAAAGGCTGAGAGCATCAGCTGACATACCTTCTTCACTCATGTTTCACAATGGAGAGCTACTGATAGGCTAAGAGCATCAACTGACTCTTTCAGCCCAAGATAAGATGGTGTCTTGTTATGGTGCTGGAAGAGCCCCTTTAAAGGGTCAGTCCAAGCATCATAGAATATACTGTGCTCACTCATTATTAAAATTATAGCAGCAGCAATTTGGTAAAGTTGGTGCCATTATAAGACAGCCCACCGGGACTGTCACTCAGGTACTCAGAACACCTATTATACCTGCAGCATATATGCTACAGACTCTGCGCATGCAGTCTGCTGCTCAGCCAATAGCAAAACACAGCCCCTTTTACTAAACAGTGTCCCAGGTTGTGAGTTAACAAACAGCAAGTGCGCTATAGGTGTTATCACTTCACTTAGTAGTTCCATTGATTCCAAGTAATAAGTGGGACAAACTACGTATACCATAAACCTCTTCTGGACAGAGGTTTATGGAATAAGATCAGTCTCCAGAATGAGACACTCCTGATTGGAGCATCTCATCCTGGTGAGAGGGACCTGCCTGCAACTGCAGATGGACCCACTAATATGTCCAAAATTGGAAATTTTGCATCTGTGCAACTTTATTTATAATGTTTTTATACTTACATTTTTTAATGCATTATCTATATTGAAATTTTTTAATGCATTATAAATATTTATATAAAATACATTTTTAACCTAAAAGCATAAGGACAAAAGGATAGCGTTTGTAAAGGAGAGTGAAAGCGTGAAAGGCAATTTGAAAAAAATGTTACTTGACGGAAAGGGTAGTAGACACTAGGTACAGCATTCCGGTGGAAGTGGTAAAGGCTAATGCTCCAGGTTATTCAATAAAATGTGAACGTTCAGGAATTTAAATTGCATTCAAAGTGAATTTCATATTTTTGAGCAGAATAGCCAAACGAACACTTTATTGAATAACCTTGACATGATTCAAGAATTTTATAGCTCTTGGGATGTGTCTATTGCTATTCTGGCTAACAAGCAGACACAATCAACCAGAGATGACTTAAATGACAGACTGAATAAGATGTTCAACTGGTCACAACTACCACTAAATACTTTGAAACCACACAGAACAATACAGAAAAATGTAAACTGTGTAATGTTCAATATATCCACAGACAAAGACACATCACATCACACTTCCACTATAGCAATATTTAAATACTAGACCACACTGCAACTACCACAAACCTTGGCAAGACAAGACAACAACAGGTAGGTGGTGAAGCTACTTAGAAGGTCCATTAAGTGGCCACCACTTACATACAGTGTTAAAACACACAAGGAAGATATATAAATATTGCCATTATTTATACGTATAGCGCCAACAAATGCCACAGAGGTGTACAATGTGGATTAGTATAACAAACACACTAAGGTGTGCACAAACAAGAACTGAGGGTGCTAAAATAAGTTTATATAAACATTACAATCCATTAACAGTATAGATAAATGTATGGGAATAGGAGAACTCTAACAATACAGGAGTTTCCCACAGAGCTATGTTTATTGTATTTAAATCTGGATTGTTTACTAAACCTACCTATTGATCAGTAAATTAAATTGTGTCTTTGTGACCACCAGCTATTTATTTTAGGATTTATTTACTTTTCACGTAATCAGTTCCAGCACAGTGAAAATCTGTTCCAAGCAAGAGTTTTAAAGTCCCTTGCAGGTCTAACTTTTACCATCTATACTTACAGTTCCAGGTTCAACTACACTTCAAAAAAAACCAAACCAAAATAAAAATAAATACAAATCATTCTGTCATAAGCCTGTGTATCATTGCAATTATACACTACTAAGTGGAAGATAGTATATGACATTGTGCAGCCATTCTCAACCTTATACACAGGTATATATGTAGCAGTACATGAATATTCACTTGGTGTTATGACACTTTGGGTGTGAGTGCAGTAAGTACTGTTTGTGCTACTGAATATATATAATTTCACAATTAAGCCTAGTGTAATAGCTATGAAGGAGTTGCCTGCTCTCATAATTAACTTGTCAAGTTTTGTACCAAATGTTTGTAAAATTGACCCAAAAACAACATCTACACTTACAATTGAGTGGGCAGAGTAGGCTGCTGGAGATAGATTGCAATTCCTGGCACATCAAGGGTTAAGAACCTTGTATCTGATTGCTAGACATTCTAGCAAGACATTCTGTGGGTTTAATGAATATTCCACATGTGATGATGGGATTCTGTTTGTCATCATTCCACCCCTCTTTAGATTTCAAGATGACCCTTAATCCTCCATGACCTCCCCCAACCATAATAAACAGACAGACTGGCACAGGGATGCCCTCCCCACCCTGGCATTCCAGACAGTGCCCACACAGACATACCCAGCTTCCTGAATGCCCTCAGACCAGGGTCCTTGGTGACGGTTTGGACCTTCTGCTCCACCACTTCTGGTTCAGCCTGGTACTTTTTCTTTTTGCCTCCACACATTGTGGACCACAAGTTGGACATGGCATGCCTTGTCCTGGGTGCCCACGTTCTGTATTCTACCTAAATGTCCTTATTCTTTCATCTATCCCCTTTCACTCTGTGATTTATTTTTCTCTGTAGCTTTGTGTGTAAGCTGTCCTAAGCCAGCCTCCTCCTCCTCTCGCTCCTCCTTAGCTCTGAGTTTCCCTGTCTTGGCTCAGATCCCTAAAGTGGAGTCGGTTTTCAGAAGCAGTGACTGTGTTTGGAACCCTTGGACAGTCACCCCTCCTCCCCATCCACCATCCTATGCACCCCCCTCCTTAAAGAGCTGGTTAAAACACTAAAGACACATAAACAGAAAGGTGGAGTGAAAAGTTTATGAAATCATTCTAGATTGAATTTGCAATGTGAAATAATGTTTTATTTGGCAGTCATAAATTCCCTTTAAATCTAGGAATATGCATGAAAAACGTCAATATTAACAATTTTATTTAATTTACTTTTTATTTTTGATTTATGTTTCTTTTTTTTCAAAAAAATTCATTTAAATGTATTTATATTTATTTGTTTATTTATAAAAGGTATGGTGCGCCTTACTGCAGGTACCTACTGTTATATAAGGGGTCCATTCACTCTATGGTAAAGTCAAGCTTTAAAAAAATCTTTTTTTTTATTTATTTTTTTAGCCTAAGCTTTTAACACAGCCCATATGGCTCTTTAGTGACTAGATGCCTATATAATTGGGGATGAGTGCATCAGTTGGGGAAGCAGCTTCTCACTCAATGACACAAGCCTGGAAGCTGCAGGGGGGTTAGTGTTTCAGAAAGATAAAATCTTTATAAACTGCTCATAAAAAATGTGTTGGAAATTCCAACCCAGTCAAAGGATATCTTCAGCAAGGACGTCTTTGTCTTGTGTATTTTCCCTGTTTGACAAAATGCAGAGCTATTGCTGTCAAGCCCTTAGCCGTCACTAGCCATCACACACACTACATTCTCTATACACACACTGCATCCTCTATACACACACTGCATCCACTACACACACACACACACTGCATCCTCTATAAATACACAATGACTTCGCTTCACACACAAGCACACACACACTACATGACATCCTCTATACACACACTGCATCCACTTTACTTACACACACAATGCATCCTCTATAAATCACACACTGCATCAACTACATCCACTTCATCCACTTTACACACACATACTTCATCAGCTATAAATACACAATGCATCCACTTGACACACAAGCACACACACACACTACATGACATCCACTATACACACACACACACACACTACATGACATCCACTATACACACACACACACACTACATGACATCCGCTATATATACACACACACACACACACACACTACATGACATCCACTAGACACACACACACACTACATGACATCCGCTATATAAACACACACACACACACACACTACATGACATCCACTGTACACACACACTACATGACATCCGCTATATACACACACACACACTACACGACATCCACTACACACACACACACTACATGACATCCACTGTACACACACACTACATGACATCCACTATATACACACACACACACACACTACATGACATCCACTAGACACACACACACACACTACATGACATACACACACTCTGCATCCATTATGACTATACACATACACACAATGCATCCACTACTACACACACACACACACAATGCATCCACTATACACATACACACTTGATCCACTTTACTCATCCTTGTAGGTGGCCCTGTGGGTGGAGTCAGGAGTGGGCCTTGAGTCGTGTAAAGCAGGGGACCCACCCCAGGGGATGTATAAACATGGGGGTTGATTTTGGGGACAATATATGGTCTCATTCTTTGGTCAGTGGCAACGTTCTTTATACTGCAATGGATAGATAGGATCATTGCAAATTAATTTATCCTTTTGAACAGGAAATTAGCCCACACAGAAATTTCAACTTGATGATCAACTCATATTTAGTTCTAAAGAATTTTGGAGGGGCAGAGGTATATGCCAGATGGCTAGAGGGTGTATGTGAAGGAAATATTAAGACTGCCCTGAGGTTAATATGGGTACAGCATGATATCTAAAACAGTTGCATATATACTTATATATAACATAAACTAGAGGTGTCAGCTTTGTTCAGTAGTGGAACAAGTAAACTCAAAGTATCCACCCATTCTGAAGGTTTTTGCTATGATATTGCAGCTGACCCAAACTCCAGAACTTCCCTAGTTCTGTCCATTTGCAGTTGCATGATGGCTACTGAATGAGATAGGGTTATTATGTATCAAGTGGACATTTGTTCATGTTCTTTGCAACTTTAAGACTCACAATGTTCGCATTACCAAGTACCACCTAAATAAAAGGAGGAACACAGCATTTATTGACATTCCTGGTCTGCCAAACACCAATGACTAAGCTCACACCTACTTCATCTCTTTGATCTCTGGAGCTATTGAGATGTTTTGCTAAATGTGCCCGGCACTAACCTATGGCAGCACACCTTACTATTCACACTGACATTTCACAAGTGCTGGAAGCTGTGGAAAAAGTGTTGACCCAAACAAGCAAGCACAGTGAAAACTTGGAGAATCATTAATAAGGGGAAAATGGGCAAACCCAAGTCTATAAGAGGTCGTTCTAGTTTAATCTCCAATGTAAACTGATGGCCGACAATAATCAGGATTATTTATTAAACTCTAAAAATATCAGCAACTCCGAGTATAGCCAAAGTGAATTTAAAATTGTAGAACAAAACAGCCAAACTAAAAATGTAGCTGACTTAAAGAATGTTTCCAATTCGGTTATTTGGCTTAGAATGTGGAGTTCTCCATTAATTCCTGACAATTGTAGATTATGCTAGCTTTAGTGTCCCTATAATCTTAATTCTATTAATGACAGGAGGCGAGTATTTGCTTAAGACTCTCTTTACTAGAACTCCACAGCAGCACAGAAAAATAACCAATCAGAAAAATGTTAGGTACCATAAAACTCCCCTCCCCATACATAATTTCCTCTTTCAAGCTGCGACAAAAACAGAATAAACGCAGGAAAACATAATGGGGAAGAAACGATGATATGATGAATACAACAATATCCATCCTCCGAGAAGAACTGCCACACCAGATAGCGTTGATGGATTGTAAACTGAAACGAGAGAAAAACAGAATCGAACAGGTTGATTATCCAATGAAATGTACTCTGAATAAACATGTAGGTACCCAATGTAGCAACCAAAAGTACCTTAATTATGTAGATATCCCAACCCTACTTATGAAAAAACAGACATAAGAACAAGTGACAAGTAGCAGAGACAACAAGCAGAGTTGCATACATACCTGATTAATCCAAACTATTAAAATTAAATGAGGGAGGGATAAGAATGGGTGGGAAATACTCGCCTCCTGTCATTAATAAAATTAAGATTATAGGTACACTAAAGCTAGCATAATCTACAATTTTATAACATGACAGGAGGCTTCGTATTTGCTGTTTTAACGCTCAGTCAACAAATCCAACGCTGTTTGTTTCGCTGATACCTATTCCGGGAGATATCAGAGCAATCCTAAATGGACTTTCCAACTGCGATAAATGACAGTAGACGGATCGATCAAGATGCCAGCCGACGAAGCATCCCAAATATGGAAAAAACACCATCCGCCGATAGATCCATCGTACGTGTGGTTGCGACCTGTTTCCTAGCAGTCGGTTCATGAGCTGCCAAGCTCACCTATTAGCCATTTTCCTGTAGTTGTAAAATGTCAAAGGTCATTTGCGGACTTGGGGACGCGAGAAGGAACTGACACTATGTCTCAACTCTTGATCGTGCCAGGGTCATCTGGCAGGTCCGGACTGGGAGAAAAATTCGGCCCGGGCATTTTTTTAACACAGCGGCCCACTAAAAAGGGGGCGGGGCAGAGGAGGTGTGTTTTGTCATCACTCATGACAAACACGCCCCCTCTCAAAGTGAGCATGTTGGTTCAATGCTCTTCCAGGGCAGACCATGCGCAGAGCTCTGCTGAAGAGCTCTAGCATGAGAAAAAGTCCTGTATTTGTTCTGCACAGTGCAAGCAAATTTAATAACATGCTTGCACTGTGTTTCCTTGCAACTTGTCTCTGGTGTCTCTATAAATGGATACCAGGAGACAAAAGGCCAGGACAGAGTATTGTGCATGTGTTTGGAGCCTGCTTGTGGTATTGGGTGTGTGTAGAGTGAGCTGGTCGTGGTGTGGTATTGTGTAATAAGGTCGGTTTTAGTCGTGTTGTGTTTGTGGTGTAATGTGATGCATATGTGGCTCAGGGACCCCCTCCCGCCCAGCTCTGGAAAGGGGTTAAACTTACCTTTTTCCAGCGCCGGGCGGGGAGCTCTCCTCCTCCGATCCGCCCCGTCGGCTGAATGCGCACGCGCGGCAAGAGCTGCGCGCGCATTCAGCCAGTCGCATAGGAAAGCATTATCAATGCTTTCCTATGGACGCTTGCGTGTTTCACTGTGATTTTCACAGTGAGAATCACGCAAGCGCCTCTAGCGGCTGTCAATGAGACAGCTGCTAGAGGCTTTGGGGGAAGGCTTAACCCATTGATAAACATAGCAGTTTCTCTGAAACTGCTATGTTTATAAAACAATGGGTTAACCCTAGAAGGACCTGACACCAAGACCACTTCATTAAGCTGAAGTGGTCTGGGTGGCTAGAGTGGTCCTTTAAGAGTGTAGTGTGTGTGTGTATGTATATGTATATGTGTGTATATATATATATATATATATTTGGAAGTATTGTGTATGTGTGTGGTGCAGTGTGTTGGGGGGGTTCTGTGTGTATGTGAGGGGTGCAGTATGTGTGTGTGTGAGGGTGCGGTGTGTGTGTGTGTGCCGTGTGTGAGTGCCGTGTGTGAGTGATGGGTGTGAGAGTGCTGTGTGAGATGGGTGTGAGAGAGTGCTCTGTGAGAGTGCTGTGAGAGAGTGCTGTGTGTGTGTGAAA